>OZ005650.1:345392690-345395190 GCA_963930645.1 Salticus scenicus | reverse complement strand
CAATATTTTTTGAAGACGACACCTTTTGAATGTTTCCTTGTCAGTGATATATAATTTTACTTTGTTTTTAAATAACATTTACTCTATAATTCATTTTAAATAACTTTTTAAATAACATTTACTCAGTAATCTATATATTTATCATTTAGATAACATTTCCTCGGTGATATATAATTTTACTTTGCGTTTTAAGTAACATTTACTCAATAACTCATTTTAAATAACTTTTTAAATAACATATAACCAATTAATATATTTAACATTTAAATAATATTTACTCAGCAATATATAATTTTACTTTCATTTTTAAATAATATTTACTCAATCCTTATCTGACTTATCTCACTTTTTCTGCAACTGTATTTTGTAATATTGGGAAGTGTTTCATAAGTTATGTAGGAGGAATAATTTTGATTTCTGTTTTACTATAACAAGGATTTATACAGGTGTAAATGTCATAATTAATTTCTTCACTTTCTATGAGCTGTAATTTTAATTATATTTCATAATACTGGAAAGGGTTTTTTTCCTACGTGGCGCAATAAAATTGTGCGGTAATTCTAAAGCAGATTGAAGGTTGAGGTCTAGAGAGTTATAACCTCGCACTATACCTACGCATTGGGTAATTGGCAAGGGTCTGGAAATCACATTTAGGGGTGATCTGGACATATTGCAGGAAACAAGCTTTCGTGTTCTGAAAATTGTATTAGAGCTGTAAAATTTTGAGTGCAAAATATCTTATATATATATGGAACGTTTTTAATTTTCAAACAACTAAATAAGTGCTATTCGTCTAAATTAAATTTACAAATCATTATAAAACGTTTAAAATTCAAAAAATAGGTTTTCCAATTAATAAAGTAATTTGGCGATAATAAGGGACGGGGAAACATCGGTCATCTTAAAGATGTGGACGGCCAAGAAAGATAACTGAACTAGAGGAACGATGCAAAGGGAACATCAAAGCCGTTGATTACATCGATATCTTGGAAGAAAGTTTGATCAAAACCATCAATGATCAGCATCCTGATGGAGTTTGCGTCTTCTAGCAAGACAACGCCTGTGTCCATGTTGCAGACAAGTTTAAAAAATGCTTTAGACGCAAGAAAATCAATTGGATCGATGATTTGGCACCATAGACTTCTGATATCAATCCGATCGAAAGCTTATGGGATCACGTAGGTCGAAAACTTCTAATTCGAAAGCATGGCAATGTAGATGAACTGTGGAAAGAGATTGTGACAATTCGGATCGCAATTACACAAGAATTCTGTGAAAAATTGGCACGTCGCTTGGGACGTGATTAAGAATTGGAGTAGGCCTATTCCATATTTGCATAACTCATTGATTGTTTGGCATACTTGTGTTGTATTTTTTTTCTTAATGTACAACATTAAATTCTGCATCAGATCGTCCCCGTCTCATTGTTTATTGAATATGATTTAGGTTGCTGAACAGCTGAAAACAATGGATTAAGACTTTGCGCACAGATATCATCAAAGTTATAGAACATAGTGTATATGAAAATTTTCCATCCTCGGGGTGGAAAACGATGTCCTTACATATACAAATTTTTATCCTATTTAACTGTTGCTATCATATAGTATATATATATATATATATTAGGTGGACTAAAACCGATCTCCGTTATCGTTTTGCAGAATAATGCCTTTTCTGTTTACAATCACTAGGTATTTTTCAATTAAAGATTGATTTACTTGATCCATTTGTTCACAGTAATTATCTACATTTACAGTTTGTCCGGATTCAAGTACTTCAAAATGAATTACTCAGCAAATATTCCACCAAACACATATTATGAAATTTGTAAATTTCGAATAAATTATGAAATTTTCAAATTAGAATGTTGGAAATCAAGAGTATTTTTCCCAGTATCATTATGTGATATTTTACAACCGGTTCAATCTATAAAATCGTTTATTTCTTCAATAATCTCTATACAGTCTAATTAAGTAATGGACTAACATATTGGCTAACCTATGAAAGGACACCACTTTTTTATTTCTTTTTTTTTTTTTTTTTTTGTGAAATCGTTACCATTTGAGAGGAATTTCTTGAAATAAAACAAATTTGTGTAAAGTCATTTTTTCCGTGAAAGAAACTTTTCATTTCAAAATGAACGTTCAAGTATCAGCTCAATTCTGAACGAAATTTAAACATTTTTCATTTGGTATAACAAAAATGCATAATGTTGGCGCAATCTATCGCTCATACTTTAAATAAAACATGAAAATTTTTTTTAGATATATATGTATATATAATGAATTAATTTATATATTGTTTAAGCAATACGTTGAGGATTTTTGATGATTAGAAAAGTAAAATATCAAAGTTTAAAAAAATTTTGATAAATATAACAAATGTTTTATAAGCAACTGACAAATAATAGCAAAAATTAAATTATGAGCGTTATTAATAAAAAACTTAAAATAAGCAGTGAATGTCTCTTTAAAAACTACTTCTTAAAGAAATATGTGAA
>OZ005650.1:345230190-345390190 GCA_963930645.1 Salticus scenicus | reverse complement strand
TCCAGTATCAAATAATTTCACAAAAATCTGGTAAGATTTTTCTCAAAACAAATTGTTCCAATTGGCTCAAATCTGAGTCGTTCATAACTGCTTAATGGTTTGAGTAGATTTCTGTCAACGTGAGAAATTGCCTTTCAACATGTCTATTCAGTGGCAAAATGGCTTAATTTGAGGGAATTTTCCCTTTCCTTTTTTAGAGAGACCTTTTGTAATTTTATCTCTCTTCAATACTTTTATTTTTTAATCTTATATTCTAAGGGAAAAACATTTTGAAATATTCAAGGTGAAACACAGCAAATAATGATTAAGCGAAATGCTTGAAATGAAAGCAATAGTCCTTTCTTATTAACAGTTCCTGACACTCTTTTCTTCCCTACACTTTCACGCATAAAGTATTTTAAAAACATTTTGTCTTCCTTCATGTCTCAAAATTAAAAATGTCGCAATAACTTTCTATTTTGTGGGTTTTATTGCGCCTTCGTAAACATCTTCTCTACATTTATTTAAATCTATTTAAAATTTTAAAGTGATCCATACATATAATTTTAATTTGGGTGCAGACTTAAGTCCTTAATGAAAGGTCATTGAATTCCGTCCATCTGTTTTCAAGTGATATCCGGACAGAAGAGTGTTTCAGAGACCGCATCTCTTTCCCAAACATGCACAGAAGCTATTGTGAAGGAATTTTTGGTTTCCTTGATGTCTGAAACGTAAAACTTTTGCAATATTTTTTCCATTCTAAGCGTTTTACTGAAATTTCGCATCCACAAGCTTCTTTGCCCATCTTTAAATCTAATTAATGTTCGATAAATGTAATTTAGGGTTTGGTACAGGCTTTAATCGCTGCCGACTGTCGATTGAATTCCGTCCAGCCATTTCACGTGGTACCTGGATTAAAAAAAAAAAAAAAAAAAAAAAAAAGAGAGAGAGAGAGAGACATTTTCCCTTTTTTCTCCCCGCAAAAAATATTCTGAAGTTTTTTTTTTTTTTTTTTTTTTTTTAATCTGAAAGGTTAAGATATCGCCATATTTTACCCCATTCTATGCGTTTTACCGACAAAAAGGCTTACTGCACATGCTCAAAGTTCTTTGTCCAAATCTCTAAATATAGTAAAATTTTCGAAATGTTCGATAGGTATAATTGTAAGTTGAATTCAGAAGTAAATCTCAGCCAAGTGTTATTAAATTCTGCACATCTGTTTTCATGTGATATCCGGACAAAAAAAAAAAAAAAAAAAAAAAAAAAAAAAAAAAAAACAACAACAAAAAAAAAAAAAACGTTTTAGAGACCTCGTACAGTCGGTAACAAAAGTCTCCGAACACTAGCAAAAATTTCTATATTAAAAAAGTACACTTAATACAGTTTTGTTAAATAAATCCTTGTCGAATCCTGTTTTTAGACTGTCTAAGAGCAGGATTCGACAAGGATTTATTTAACAAAACTATAATAAGTGTCCTTTTTTCATATAGAAATTTTTGCTAGGTTCGGAGACTTTTGTTACCGACTGGACCTTTGCCACACATGCACAGAAAGTATTCTGACGGCATGTTTAGCTTCCTTGATGTCTGAAATACAAAGATATTCCAAAAAATTTTTTTTTATTCTAAGTGTACTTTTTGAGACACTGAAGGTCAAATGTCAAAATGTTTGACTTCAACATGAAATTTTTAAAAATATATGCATGTGATATATCGTTTGAAAGTCTATAGTACAACAAGCTTCCTAATTATATCAAATTTCTACCTCTAAGTTAATTAGAAAAAAAAAATATGGGTACACATGTAGTAGAAGAATTTCAGAAATTTGCATTTTTTACCCATTTTTGCAGCCCTGTATATCAAAAACTAAAAGACATAGGGACTTATCAATTGATATACATTCATTTCTCAGTAGAACACATAAATGAGCCCGATTTCATAAAAATCAAAGGGGTTAGGTTCTAGCTGTGTTCATTTGACCTGGAATAAATCAATAGGTAAAAATGTTTTTATATGAACTTTAAATAAGGGGTGTGAAACCTATCAGGTATTCAAAGTGCAAAACATTAGTGTCAAAAACTTTTGTAAAATTAAATCTTTTTTTTTTTTTTTTTTTTTTTTAATATGTTCAACATTTTTTATGATAACATTCTTGACAACAAACCACAATTGCAAGGCTTGCGTCAAGAAGAGAAGGGGGGACGTAGCCAGACACTGTTGTGTTCATAAAAATTTGGCTAAATTTATATTATAATATTAATGCTTATGTTTTTGTATGCTCAAATGAATAGCATTCCTAACTCCGATCAACAGTAGTCAGACAAGTTTTATGGAACAGAGAGGGTTTACTAATCCACAGAAGTTTTTAGGTCACAAAATTGTGGTCGAATTTACGTTACATTACAGAATATGAATTTTTTTTTTTTTTTTTTTTTTTTTTTTTTTTGCATGTTCAGTTCGATAACAGTCCTAACTGCGATCAACAGTTTCCAAACACATTCCAAGAGGTGATTCTCTCAACCAGACACTCTTTTGGTCATAAAAGTTTGTACGGATATACGTTGTAATATAAAAGCTGATTTTTTTTTTTTTCATGTTTAACTGAACAACATTCCTAAACTCGATCAAAAATTACTAGACACGTGTCAAGGGGTGGGTATACTCAGCCAAAGACTTTTTTGGTCATGAAAAATTGGAAGAATTTTTTTTATATGCTCAACTGAATAAAATTCTGAACTCCGATCAGCAATAGCCTGACACGTGTCACGGGAGTTAAATCAATTAAGTACTTTTAAGGTCATAAAAGTTTGGTAGATTTTACGTTATAGTACAAAATCTGATTTTTTATTTATCCAATTGGATAACAATCTAACTCCGATCAACAGTTTCCAGGCGCGTGTCAAGAGAGTATTTACTCAGCCAGACACTTCTTTGGTCATAAAAATATGAACAAATTTACATTGTAATATGAATGCTGATTTTTTTCACATGCTTAATTGAATAACATTCCTAACTCTGATAAGAAGTGCCAGACACGTGTCAAAGAAGAGGGTTAACTGAGCCAGAGACATTATGGACATAAAAGATTGGTTGAATTTATGTTATAGTGCTAAAGCTGATTTCTTTGTATGCTCAACTTAATAGCATTACTAACTCCGATCAACAGTAGCCAGACACGTGTAATGGGTGTTAAATCAGTTATATACTTTAAGGTCATAAAGTGTTTGGTCGAATTAACGTTATAGTATGAAAGTTGATTTTTTTTTTAATATGTTCAATTGAATAACATTCGTAACTTTGGTCAAAAACTGCCAGATATGTGTCAATGTTAACTTACAGCCATTGCCAGACGCGTGTCATGGTGGGTTAAATCAAATAAATATTTTTAAGTTCATATAAATTTGGTCAAATTTACATTATAGTATGAGCACTGACTTTTTTATATGTTGAACTAGATAAAATTCCAACTGTGATCAATATATTTCAGACAGGTGATATAGGGGTTAGCTCAACCAGACGTTTTATTCTTCATAAAATAATGGTGGTATATTATAGTTACTTTAGTTTTTCTGTGAACTCAATAAGAAATAATATCTTAAAATATATTGTAACGAAACTTCTTTCATGTTTCCGTGAACGTCGTGGCTCCAAGGTAAAGCAACAATATAAGGAACAGAAGATTGTGGGTTCAAGTCCCTAAGAGGGATGTTACTTCAAATTGGTTTTTAGTTAAATCTACATTATGTTTCGTTCTCATACTTCCATTAATGCCATCATTTTAATTATTCGATTAATATTACTTAAGTTATAGAACTTTCGAATTCCAGAATATTCCATTTGAGAAAGTGTATTAATTGTATATAAACTGATGTAATATTTAGTTAAGTCAAAAAATAAAGTCTCGAGCTGAGCTTACGTTTTCTGTGTTATTTCGTCTTTAGTGTTTCTCCACAAACTGTCTGCCTTCATATAATCTTCCTGGCGATATCATAACGGAAAGATGAAATATTTTAATAACAATAAACATATACTAAACAAATCAACATATGTATCGCATATGTACTGATTTATTTATTAATTTTTCGACATAACAATATTGTATGCAAAAATATGTTTAATTATTAGCTCTTTGCAAAAGTTCGTGCGGTTTTTTATTGCTTCATTTCATAATAATACATCAAATCAAATGATAATTTTTAATCAAAATACTCTCCATTACTCTCTACAACCTTTGCCCACTTTTCGGGTAACAAATGTATACCACGGCGATAGAAGCTCTCGTCTTTGGAGGCAATAAAATGATCCGCGTCCGCACAAACTTTTACAACTACCTAATATCATCTTTTTTTTTCTTGTAATTAATGTTTTAGTATAAATATTATTAATCGTATTGATACTTTACAGTACTTAACACTTAATGGTTGTTTTGAGGCCTATAAAAATTCAAGACTGTTGTTTAAGTTAACTTTTTATTTACACATTTTTATAAACTTCTTACAATAAAATATACATATATCTGATGTGGACACCACATGACTTACTTATACACCCATTGGAATATACATACTGTTATGGAAAGTTTGACATTTTTGTGTGAAGATACTGAATCGTTAATAAATAAGCAGGTTCCAATTTTCGAACATTCCTAAAAACAAACAAAAAAGCTGCTACTTTAACCACAAAATTTCACAATAATAGAATCATATATACCGCCTAGACATATATAGTAGTATTATCAGGGATAGTACTCCCTGGCTTATTACAAGATCTCTCATTTGCAATCGCACAGCTTAGAGTTCAATGAAAATCATTCGAGTATAGATGGCTTAATTTTGCTCTCTTTGGCAAAAATTAATCGCGAGAAATTAATATAATAATTATAGGCTCTATCTACGGGCTGAATATTCATTAAATAAAGTACCTTCGTCGACTAGAACCTACTTATATCTTTAAGAATTGCTTGCTATACGCAAAAATGTCAACAACTTTCATAACAACATCGTTATAGGCTCTATTTTTAGCTTCTTTTGAAATCTCTATGAAAGTGGCACATATATAATGTCCAAAATCATTGTATTTTTTTAATATATAGTATAATTTTAATAAATATCTCCAAAACGAAAAGCCACAGAATTACCAACGAAGGAGGTGTTAGAACTAGACGTTATAAGAAACCGATTTATCAATTTACAACGTTCTACGTCCGACAGTTTTTGAGTTATGTGAGATAACGACACACACCTACAGACGTCCCGAAAAATCGTGCTAATTCGTAAATAACTTTAAAACGGAAGCTTGTATAAAGACCAAAATTAAAAGTGTATAACTAGACATCATGACTGTAATAAATATAAAGTTACAGCATTTTGCGATCATTCGTTATGAAGCTATGCAAGATAGACAATTCCTTTCGCAAATCGGGATTAGAATACTTCCTCATATTTTGCATAAAGAAGTAATAGTTGGATCAAGAAAGCAAAAGGCTGTAGTTTTATCAAGAACCCTGCCTTGGTCAGCTTGTGACAGCCTTGCCAACCGTACGATAGTACTTGCCAATATTTCTAATTTTTAAATCGCATTTCACTCCAGCATCATTTCATATTAATTTTCCACGATTAAAAACAGTGAAATTTTACTATAGAAAATTTCTGCTTGGAAGTCTCCCGCCTAAATCGGAGACTTGGCAACTATGGCTTGTGATGAAAATGAAATCGCATAGTATTCATCTTAAAGTCAACTTAATTGCATCAAAAAAGTTCTTTGAGATAAAATTCTGCCCAAAAATCACAAAAATCTTTCATTGACCCGAAATGAAAAAAAAAAAAAAAAAAAAAAAGCTATAATTTAATACAGTTAGGAAGCAGTGAATTATATCATATATAGCAGTGTATTATTAGTATTGTATCTGTATTATGAATTTTAACATATATATATAATAGAGCTGCAAATCAATCGTTTGTCCTGCGAAACTAAAAATATATATTAAAAAAAGTAAAGTGTTTTTACATTTTTAGCATTTAAAGTGTTTTCTAAGACAATACATATATAATATATATACTTTTTCAAACACAACATTTGATTTTACAGAATTTACTTTTCTCTAAAAATTTTATATTTAATATAATTTACAATATATTTATATATTATTATATATTATATATTATATATTTTTACTTTCTCTTACCCATAAGGTAATTACTTTTTACTTTCTCTTACCCATAAGGTAGAGAAAGTATTGTTTTTGGGTCAAATTTTCGAACGCCAGATTTTGTTATATTTACACGTTTTGAGGTCCCCTCAATACGAAAATCATGTTTTTAGCAAATGGTCTGTGTGTATGTCTGTGTGTCTGTATGTCTGTGTGTGTGTCTCTGTGTGTGTCTGTCTGTTATCAGCATATCTCAAAAACAAATTATGGCAGAGTGTTCAAACTTGGTATTCTAAATGTGTATCATATAGGGATGCTACAGCAAGCTTTTTGTTAAGATCAAGCGAATGGTTCGTGTACAGGGACAATCAAGAGAATTCTAATACATTACGTCTATGGGGGAAATTGTAGGTAAGTAGAGTTTAACGTCTATAGACTGCACTAAACCAAATGAAACGAATATTTTTTGTAATAGAGATAGTTAACTGCGAAAAAAATTGTTTTGTATGTAGGAACCTCGCCTCCCCCCTTGGGGGGGGATCCCCCTCGAGGGGAGTAAATGTTCATGATGGGTATCTTTCAAAAGAGCTCGCCAATACCGTTAAAACGAATGGTTAAACCATCAATCTGCGATAATTTAAAACAAAGTTATCGATTTTTTTTACTTTTAACGAAAAAAAATCGTATTTTTTTAAATTATTATTATTATTATTTTTTTAATATTGAGAATAAACTGGACATTTTTTGGACATTTGGTGTTATACTACTTCTCTAATATGGAAATCGTCTGCATTATCATAAAAGATAATTTATTTAAATAATATATTTAATAAAGTATTTTTTAAAAACAGAATTATTTTTTAATAACCGAATTAAATTCTATATAAATGTATGTGCATTAATGAAACGGGGGGTTGAGGGGGCGGTAGCCCCCCTCACACAGAACTAATTATCATATGAAACTCTTCAAAAGACTAATATGAATTGTTTAACACAGGTTTACATAACAGTACTCGTTATCTTACCTTTTAATCTGCAACCTGTATTTATAGTTAAAACTGGAATAAACGACTACGTCAGAAACGTAGTAGTTTTGGCGTTTCTGACGTAGTAGTTTATTCGGGTTTTAATTTTCCAACGCCAAGTCTCCAGTTATTATCTGTATTTATAGTATTAAATTTCAGGGTAAGAGAAAGTCGTGTGAGTGACACACCAGATTATTCTTTGTTGTTGTTCTTATTGTTGTTGTCGAGTTTTCTTTGAGACCTAAAGCTGCTGGGGCTTTCGGCTTTTTTCGTTATTAAGTCAGGGAAATAAAAAATGTAAATATCATTGTATATCATGGTAGTTTTAGCATTTTTAAATATATATTATTTGATAACAAAGAATTTCGCTTTCTTTTAAGTCGTAATACAAAGAAAAATTAGACTATATATAAAAAATAAATTAATTAAATAAATAAATTAAATAAGAAACAAACTATTGTGACAAATACAAAATCTTAATACTTTACAATAATGAAAGTTATAGTGACGAGAACTTGATTAACAAAGGCGCTTTTCATAGATAATACCAATCCATCCATAAGCAACTTTAACTTATTTTTTACTCTAAATTAAAGAACTTTTTCTATGAATGCCTTATAAAACACGAAACATTCATTTTCAACTGAATAAATGTTCTTCGATATGTTGAAAAAGCCGAAGGCGATGCGTTTGTGACAGGTCAATTTATTTTTCCTTTTTTTCTCGTTTAGATATATTCCTCTTATATTGCACGTTAAAAATAGAAACATAATAATAGTCCTTTAATGTATTTTCATTATGAACAATAAAAATATTAAATTATCTCATCTAATATGGGATAAATATTAAAACCTTTGCAATTATTATACACCTCAAAAACCAAAGTATAAATATGCTACTCTGATACAAATATATTTAGTATTACAGGAAATTGCATTAATATTTAACTATTTGGTCTAAAAATCATAAAAACGTTTATTT
Organism: Salticus scenicus; assembly: GCA_963930645.1. Classification (NCBI taxonomy): domain Eukaryota; kingdom Metazoa; phylum Arthropoda; class Arachnida; order Araneae; family Salticidae; genus Salticus; species Salticus scenicus. The sequence goes on along the minus strand of OZ005650.1, from coordinate 345,382,058 downwards.
TATATATAAGTTTTCCTTACATTTATAAACAGAAGAAGAAAGCGTTGGACACACAAAACTTTTGACTACTAATAGTAGATGGATTTACATATTTTGAGATGTACTAAAACTATATTACTATTTTTTGAAAATGTCTATTATAAATTTTTCTAGGCGTTGTATCTCACGAAGAAAAGTACGGAATTTTACAAAACTTTATATTTTGTAGTATTTTCGTGATATTAGTACTCATCGAGTATATTTGTGCTCATTAGATATTTCTACATATCATCTGCAGATGTCGCTTCCATACTGTAATTCTTTCCCTTAACTGGGATACCATATCTCATTCTCAACTTCTACTGCGGGTAAGTGCTTCAGATTCCATATGTTAAATGGTTTACATTGAAATTATGTTAATTTAATTTGTATGCATATTGGAAGACAGATCTAACTGCCTTTCTTTAGTTTTTACATATACAGGAAAACTATATTTCTGCTGTTATTATATATCAATGGAGAGTTGTGTAGTAAGTACAGCTTACTTTTTTTTTTTTTTTTTTTTTTTTCTTTGGTGCATTGGAATCGTGACTTTTCTTATAATATCAATATTTTACATTATATTATGTTTCTAAATGCTTATTATAATGAGTCTAATAATATATTTTTTAAAACTTTTATTTAATATTTTTCGAATATCAAATGACTTTGGATTTAAAATTTTCCCAATTTAGGGAGACTTGGCATCAATGAAAGTTTCATATAAAATCTTATATTTGCATTTAATATTTATAAATGGAAATATATTACATTTGTTGAATAAGATATATATTCAAGAAACAAATGTTATGAGTTTTGATAAACCTTTTACGCATTTAAATCTTTAAATTATGTTTTCTCAGTTTGCATTTATTCTTGAATTCATGATCTTAAAAATGTTAAAACTTTTTTAGATATTTAAAAAATGACTTAATATTTTTTTTAACATTTAATATAATCTATTTAAAAGAATTAGGAACATATTTTGAAATTTATTAATTAGTTTTTGAGAAAAAAAATTAAAAAATTGATGTCTATGCAAAAAAAAAAAAAAAAAAAAAAAAAAATGATTTTTGTTATATTTTTATTTCTAATATATTTTTCTTTTGGATCTATTGCACCTTAATTTATTTGAGTACGTTTTATTAAACATCCAAAAAATGTTAAGTCTTTTGTTAAATATCTTTAGAAGTTTTAGCATTTTTAAGATCACGAATTCATGAGAAAAATGTAATCTGAGAAAACGCATTTTAAAGATTTCAAATCCGTAAACAGTGTTACTAGATTTGGCGGATTTTTTATTCAATAATCACCAGTAATTTTGCCTAATCACTTCGAAGATTGATAGTCTATTATGTGTATATAAAATATCGCTACTCAAAATTATTGGTGATTATTGAATAAAAAATCCGCCAGATCTGGCAACACTTTCCGTGAAAGATGTGTCAATACCCATAACAACCGTTGCCTGAATATATATCTTATTGAAAAAACCTAATATAATCCAACTAGTTAGTTAGTTGTAGGGCGACTAAGGCGCCCGTTGAAAATTTATCATTTCATTTTATTTATTTCTCACTTCAAATAATTCATTTGCTAGCAAGCCCATGCGAATTTTTCGCACTTTATTTATCTCGACGTCATTTTTTCATATGCATGAACAAATTTAATATTTTATAATTTTTTTTTTCTCACGTGAAAGCAAATTTCATTTTATGAAAAAAAAAAAAAAAAAAAAAAGTCGTGTGATACTCACACGACTTTCTCTTACTCTGAAATTTAATACTATAAATACAGGTTGTAGATTAAAAGGTAAGATAACGAGTTCTGTTACGTAAATCTGAGTTAAACAATTCAAATTAGGCTTCGGAAGAGTTTTATATGATAATTAGTTCTGTATGAGGGGGGCTGCCCCCCCCCCCCCCGTTTCATTAGTGCACTTACATTTATATAGAATTTAATTCGGTTATTAAAAAATAATTCTGCTTTTAAAAAATAATTTATTAAAATTATTATTTAAAAAAATTATCTTTTATGATAATGCAGACGATTTCCATATTAGAGAAATAGTATAACACTAAATATAAGAAAAAAAAGTTGAATTTATTCTCAGTATTACATAAAAAAAAATTTTTTTTGTTAAAAAATGAAAAAAATCGATAACTTTATTTTAAATTATCGCAGATCGATGGTTCAACCATTCGTTTTAAAGGTATTGGCGAGCTCTTATGAAAGATACCCATCATGAAAATTTACTCCCCTCGAGCGGGGACTCCCCCCCCCTCCCCCCACAGAGGTGGAGGCGAGGCTCCTACATACACAGAAGTTTTTTCCCAGTTAACTATCTCTATTACAAAAAATCTATATTCGTTTCATTTGGTTTAGTTCAGTCTATAGATGTCAAACTCTACTGACCTGCAATTTTCCCCATAGACGTAATGTATGTGAATACTTTTTGCGTGTCCCTGTACACGAACCATTTGCTTCATCTCAACGAAAAGCTTACTGTAGCATCCCTATATGATACACATTTAGAATACCGAGTTTGGAATTTCTGCTACTATTTGTTCTTGAGATATGCTGATATCAGACACACAGACAGACACAGACCATTCGCTAAAAACATGATTTTCGTTTTCAGGGACCTGAGAACATGTAAATATAACAAAAACTCACGTTCGAAAATTTGACCCTAAAACAGTACTTACTCGACCCTATGGGTAAGAGAAAGTAAAAAGATGGCAACAATTAAAAATTTAAATGCCTATTTTAAAGCTGTTATTTCCATATCTTAATTAATTTTAAAAAATCTATTTAAAAATTCGTGACAAATAAGGTACCAAATGAAAGAGGCGATTTTTCTGAATCCGTTGGATTAAACAGCTTATCGATCGGACAATTAGATTTTTTTAAAATTAACTAAGTATTGAAATTAGGAGACAGAGTCCAAGGGAATCTCCTAAGCCTAAAGCGTGACAGAGTTAGGCACTGATAAGCGTAACTATATATGCTGATTTATAAACCATAAATGGAAATATAAGCTTTTATATGAACCCTTCAGTTGTGCAAAATCCCCTGAAATTCTTCAGTGCATTTTCTGGAATTTGCATCACGATAGTTCTACAGACCGTTTAATTTCTTTTCAAATCATAAAAGTGTGTATATCCTAAAAAAAAATATTTATTTATGTATTTTTGTCATTTAATTGCATTTGCTAAATCTTCCTGTGTTTCTTTTCTAAATGCGAAAACATTTCTTTAAAATTTTGCAAGTACTGAAAAGGAGTTGAAGAATTTTTCGACAGAAAAAAGTTTATGCAAAATTTTATGTTTACTTGTCCCGTGATTAATTAGTACCATTACGGTTTCCTGTTTCATGTCTTTTAAAGCTTGGTTGTTTTCCAGTAAAAGTATGTATTTAATTAAAAATAAATACTATCATTTACTTTTAATGATAACATTTACTTTTTATTAACAGAGAATAAATTTTTACAGAGAACATAGCTTTATGTTTTATCCTAGTGGTAACAAATGAAAATAAAATAAAATAAACAAATAAATAAATAAATAAATAAATACAATTTGAATTAACTTAGAGGTACTGGTTTTTATAAACTTCTGCTTTTCATTCATTTGCGTTTTAACCACGTTTTACTTTATCTTATTTATTACTAAATCTTCTCTACTATTTCATTAAAGTAAATAAAATGATCATTTGTATGCTGAGATATAAGAATGATTAAAAACTGTCTAATAATCTATATGTTTTATGTACTCTCTAAAATATGAAGAGTGAGATCTGACTCTAAAAGAGTGGCATATCACTCTTTGAACATGCCAAAATGGAGCCAACCTCTAAAGAGTGAAAGTCTCTTGTCGAAAGAGTGAGATTTCTCTCTCTTTATTAACAGTGAGATTATTCCGAGTATTTCAAAGAATATGACTGTTTATTTTTCCTAAAAAAATATGGATACGCTAGACGGTATCTTCTACCAATTTCCTTTTTTTTTTCTTATTTACTTATTTTTTTTTCATATTTGCTTTGGATCTGCAAGGAATCGAACCGTAGCCGTCTTCGTGGCAGGCGAGTGTCTTACCACTGAACCACTGGGGACACACAGAACTTGCTTAATTTACAGTGGTAAATCAATCACATAAGAGATTAATCGCATTTATAAACTTTTACTTTATTTATTGAAAATATAAAATTACAGAATTCTAATGTACATTTTAAAATTAAAGTTAGAATTGCTTTAAATTACTAAAATTAGAATTATTTTTAAATTAATAAAATTAGAATTATTTCTTAAATCAAAATGTATACCTGAAAAGAAATTCCCTAAGACAAATAGTTGTTTTAAATGTAGCTTATCGGAAAAGAAAAATTCTTGAGTGTGCATGTTTAAAAAAAAAAAAAAAAGTTAAATATTTATGACAAATCTACACAGTTTCTTGATAAACTCGTCTGTTCAGGAGTATTAAATCTCGCTGATGATTTTAATTTTTAGTAAAATATTATAGCCAGATTTTTTAATGTTTCACATGTGTTAAGCATCAATGAATATAATGAAAATATAAATTCCTATTATGCTTTTAAGGTGTTATGCATTAAGTATTTGCATTGATATTTTCTTTTATACCTTATATATTTCCAAATAAAACTCCTTGCTTTCATTACGAATTTCCATAACTTTCTTATGATTTTCGATTCTTTACTAATATAACACTTCAATTTTATCAATCGTATAAAAAAATTATAATTACCAAAACAGCTTTTAACATAATTATTTTCTTTTTTTAAACTCAAATAAATTCAATAAGTTCTGTTAAACAAATCACATGCATGAGATTGCCGGGAAATTGTCTTTCATATTTCGTTCGAAATCTGGTAAGTAGATGGCGCCAGCAAATCTTCACTCTTCAGCAGGTTGATCTTGCAATTGATGATGACTTCACTCTTTGTGACAGAGTGACTAGAAGTCTCTCTTTCGAGAAAAGTGAGAAATGTCACATCTTCAAGAGTGACAATAGTATTTTCTCACTTTAATTCGTGTCAAAATAATGGTCACTTTTTTAAGGTGTGAGATTCCCACTCCAGAAATTTTAGAGAGTAGTTTTCATTCTCATGATTGATATGTCTTAAGTTAAACTACAGGGAATGATGTTTTTAAACCGAAATTCAAGAAGCGTAACGTTGAGAGTATTCTAAGCTTAAGAAATGAAAGTTCTAGATACTCAACATTAATTGGACTTAACTTTTTTTTTTTTTTTTTTTTTTTTTTTCAGAATGGATATTAGCTAGAAATGAATCAGAGATTATGAAAAGCCCTTGTTTTATTTAGGATAGGATCTTAACATTTAATATTTAGGATAGGATCTTATTATTATTTCAAAATAATAATAATAATAATAATAATAATAATAATAATAATAATAATACAATTTGAATTAACTTAGAAATACTGTTTTTCATAAACTTCTGTTTTTCATTCATTTGCGTTTTAACTCACATTCAGTGGAATGATTTGGTAACAGTCTACACTGAGGTGGAAAATGTGTTACAAACGTTTTCGGATGACCCATCATCTGTGAACGTCCTATTCCTTAACCCCAATATTATCTAAAAGTTCTATCAAGAACAATTTTATCTGACTGACTGTAGTATCACTAGAAATGTATAATCAATAATTTTAGTATTGCCGAGATCTAAACAAATAAATTTTTTATCAAATAAAAAATAGGTTTAATGTAAATGTACATGGTGGACTAATGTCATCTCTATACAAAATTATATTTCGAAAGTTAGTTAAGTTAATTAATCTGTTACATATTAAAATATGACCTATAACAGTAATTCAGGAAGATATGTACCCTTTCTATATTCCATTAGGTCAGTGATCCCTGTTGCCCACTTGTGGGCGTTACAACTTCTATAAAAGGCGGTAAGGGTTTTGTCCGATGCTAAGCACTTTTATTTTTTATTTATTTATTTATTTGACTTTTTAAAAAAAAACATTGAAATGGAAAAATGCTTTATTATTATATGGTCTAACTTGATTAGACGATAAGATCTTGTACTAAATATTAAAAAATAAGATCATATCCGAAATACAACAAGGGCTTTTTGTAATCTCTATGGTGAACCTTTGAACACACGCTAAATATGATGGATTTGAATTCTGCAGCGTTCGGCTTCTTGATATTCCGTGAGAAAGAACTTTATAAAGGCAGAAGTTTTTTGTGACTAAGAGAAAAATCACTGCAATGTAACAAATATGTAGATATTATATTCAACCAATACGCAGAACTATTTCAACCAATGGCTTACTGAATTGTGTATGCGCCGTCTTAAGCCAGATGCTCTTATAAATGTAAATACGTGTTAATTAATATATACATATTTTAAAACAGTGTTTTACCATTCGCTGTTATACATAAAATTATACCAAGCTTATTTAAGCACAAAGGTAACAATATTCCAAGTTAAGTATGGAAATTAAAATGTGCCAATAACATTTAAAATATATTTTAATAGTAACATTTAAAAATATATTTAAAATCTAAATTACGATCTTTTCAATAAGATAGCTGAAAAGTATTTTAAAAGCTTAATTTATTATTCACATTTTTTTTTTAATTCTTCAAATATTAAAATATATTGCATTTTTCATTTAAGAAAAATGACATACAAAGATTTATTATATCACATTATTTTCATACGAATGAGGTATAGTCTCCTGTCCCTCGTATGATAGTCTCTCTGGAAAATTTGTCACTGTAGGTATAATCTAATCATCTTTCAAAAAAGATATAATTTGTAATATTTTATACAAAATGACAGAAAATATCGAATCACAATCGACAATATGATATCACCCAACTTTTTCATATTCCAAAAAACGGTGTTTTATAATAAGTTTTCACTTCTCTTATTTCTTGCAGAACTTCTAAATTTTGTAATATATTTCTCGTATTTCTCTTTTTTCGTATGGTTGATGTATTTTCTTTTACTTGATTTCGATTTTTATAATTATAGATTTTCTGCTTTCATAAGAAATAAATAAATATAAATATTGTGTACTTTATTTTATAATACTTCTTCAACAGTTAAAACATGACGATTTGAAGGAGAAATATCTGATAAAAGGATGATAAATAAATATATAAGCACGTAAATGTAAATAATTACTGAATAAATAAGATTTTTCGATAAACATAACAATGGTGAAAGAATGATAAAAAGAAGTTTTGTAATTTTGTGATATGCTCATAAAATATTTGCCGTCTGTATAAAAATAAATGTATTTTCCCATGCATTTTTGCGGTTTCTTATGTGATTTCTTAGCGCCCTCTATAAACAAAAATTTAGATTATTTTTTCTTTGTTAAAAAACATTTCCGTGGATGAGAACCATTTTTATAGACAACATTAAAATATACTAATTCTTTCAATTTTTATTAAATTTTATAGTATTCACAAATGATTAACGCGTACATCTGTGTTTATTCATTAAAAAATTAATTGTATTCATTACTAAATAAATGTGTAAAAAACCTAAAAATGCATATTTAAGAATTTTTTTTAAAAATGGGCAATCATAAATTTTAGGTATAATAATTAAAGGGAATTTTTGTGATCGTCTAAAGGTTCTAGGCAGAATAAACATTAAGTGCTATATTATTTAATATGAAAATTTTTGAACATCATTTGCTTATTCAATTATTGCCACAGTGAAATTACTAAAAATCTTAATAAATAATATATGAATAAAAAGACACATTTATTAACAAAATAAACATGAAACATTTGATAATATTTAATTATCTCCATTGCTAGGAATGCAGGTCTGTATCCGCAAATGAGAAGTATTAATGATTTCTATCAAGATAACTAGTTATTATAAATGTAAGTTTCTTGTGCATGTATGTAAATGATGTCAAAAGAGAATACTCGGAGACGGAGCTTTAGCATATAAACTTAGATAAAATTTTATTACAAATAAATGCAACTCAAATATGTTACATGTTAATTTTGCATAAAGTTTAACAGAAAAGATTAGTTACAATTTTATTCCTATTTAATCAACTGAAGTATTAATGGCCGAGAGGTTCTTTTCTCAAAGCTGGTAGATGATAAGTATCTGGTCTGAATCCAATTTGCTAACTTTGGCCCAACAATTTGGAAATTTCCATCGTTTTCTTCAAAAGTCACTTGACTACTGTCTAGAAATTCCTTATAAAAATCTCCCATACAGAACGTTATACACAGACCTAGATTCCAATCGCACACAATTGCCCTTAACTCATACAACACTAAACTCCAAGTTGATCAAACTTCACCTTAATGAAACTAAAATAATAGTAAAATTATTCATATCATCAGCTTAATATTTTAATTGAGCTAGAATAAATGATGGTTATTTTATTTAACCAATTCCAAACAACATTTGTTCTGTGGCATTTTTCACATAGTTGGTATAAAAATCAGCCTTCCACTCCAATCTATCAGAAAAATAAACATTTGTTCTATTTTGAATATATTTAATAATTCTAGACAGAAAACCCTTCAAATAGCACTTTTTTCCTGCACTGTAGTACGTAAAATACAGTGTTAAACATATTTTGTAATTAATATATATATATATATTATTATGAAATTTTGATCATATGTAATGAAGTTCTTAATTTATTTTTATTGCAAAGCATAAGGGCTTATTATTATTATTATTATTATTATTATTATTATTATAATCGGAGCCCTGCTAATGCAACAGCAATCACACAAACATTTTCTGGTGAATTATGAGTGCGTTTCGATAGCATTCATGAATTTTTACGGCTGAGTGAAAATAAGTAAAAATTCATGAATTTCCACGATTGATGAGCTTATTAGTAAGATATCTAGATTGAACATTTCGTGATCTGTGGAGTTTTGCTACGTTTTACATTCTCATCTGTTACATATAAGTTTGTAGATATGGTTACCTTGCCAACACTTTTATGTGAGAAATGCCGAGCTGGTTATCAGCCAAGGTGGCTCTCTGGAAGAGCATCCGCAGGTTAAGCGGAGGTCCCGTGTTCGATTCCGGCTCTAGCATTTTTCTCATAGTTCGTATAAAAAAATCAACTTTACGCTCCAAACTACTTAAAATGAGTTTTCACGGTTGATGAGTTTATAAATAAAATATCTAGATTGAAAATTTCGTGGTCTGTGGAGTTCAGTTATGTTTTATGTTCTGACCTATTACATCTGCGTTCGAAAACACAGTGACCTTACCAACGGTTTTTATGTGAGAAATGCCTAGCTGGTTATCAGCCAGTGTGGCTCAGTGAAAGATCATCCCCGGGTTGAATTTCTGGCTTTGGCATTTTTTACATAGTTGGTATATATATATATATATATATATATATATATATAAATCAACTTTACACCCAAACTACTTAAAATGCATCCTGAAAATGTTATATAGGAAAATATATTCATATTAAACTTCTTTTTATAAGTATATAATTTTCAATATGTTTATTAATATTATTATTATCATCATCATCATCATCATCATTATTATTATTTGTAATCAAATCGATAATGTTTACAGCCACAACTGCAGTAATTGTAAAAAATTCACTGCATCTAATATTTTAGATTGCAAATTAAGAGTTAGTAAATCAAGTTACAAAAACAAATTAAAGTACTTTACTTTGAAAAAAGTTATAAACCTAGATTGTTAAAATAATAAACGGGTTTTGACTTAATCATAACTGGTAATCATAACTAATGACTTACATAATCATAACTAATAGTATTAAGCAAAATATTTTATTTTCTAGCAAAACCTGAGATAATGATCAGCAAGATGCCAAGTAGCGGCTACCAACATCAGCAACCTTCGGCCTTCTGATGACAAACGTTAACAGCGCCAAATGGGATCTGTTACGCTAGCCGTCATTTTGTTTATTATTCTATCTATATTGTTTATGTGTAACACCAAGTTGGGTTTCACTTAAATAAATTTAGTTATACATCAGTCTATGTTATTCTGGTAAACCCGTTAGATATAGAACTAAAAGACAGAATTTCGTAAAAATTTAGATTTAATTACTCTTTGACATAATTTTTTGTTTATCAGCTTTTGGTGCATAACACCCACAAGGTGGTCTTTATATACATTGCAAATATCCATATTTACGGGAAGGCTATATCTCAATTTTTCTATTCTAATTTTTTTGCTTACGGTGTTTTGCTATGAGGGTGCCATTATGTGTATTTGTTGTGTAGGAAAACTATGTTAATTCAGTTTGGGGGCATAATGTGGACATGTGGCACTGTTATGCTGCAATGTTCAACCGTGCACGAGAAGGCTATATCTCAGCTTTTATTAAATCACCAAATTTGATGTATGAGATAGTGAATTTTATCGAAAAGTGACCCTGTTACTGCACATCTGCGATTTTCCATATGATATTTTAGCATCTGCTGGTAAAAATTGCACCAAACAATATAAGTAAAATGCTTATTGTGAGAAGCTGTGATTAAATTTTTGTGTGTGTTAACCGGAAACTGGTAGTATTGTATAAAATGATATAGAAAATTGTTTTGTGATGGCTGCAATATACTAGTTTACATTAAAAGTGCTAAATAGCTTAAATATATCTTTTTAATTTTAATGACTAAAAACCTTTTTGTAATACATATGGATTTAAAAATTAATGAATGACTAGTATTTGGATTAATGGACAAAAATGCTTCAGATGATCTATTGTGTTAAATTTCTTGAAAATTTGCATTAAATCATTTTTTTGTTTTTCTTTCCCTGACCAAATGGGTTTTTTGATTGCATTTCCCTAACAGAATTAATTTTTGTACACCCAAGAAAAATGACCAACGTTTTTAAATTGCCAATATCTTTGCACAAAAAAATTTTCTATTATCGGATATGACTTAAAATATAGTAAAACAGATGTTGGAATAGTGAAATTTAGTGGGGGAAAAAAAGAAGAAAGAAAGAAAAAGAATCTGCTGAAAGAAAGACAAGACTTTTGCTAAACCATAATCTCGACCTTTCTCTAATGTATCCTTAACACCATATCTCATTTATTTTTCTAAGTTGTTGAAATTTTTTATTTCTTCTTAAGTTTTGAAGAAATTTAAGTTAATATCAATTCCAAAATTCATGTTAAAATTAAATAAAAGTCAATAGTTTGATAAGAAACATGCCATCTAAATTTTATGCTCATAAATTATGCTCAAACGAAGAAAACTAAAAAACTGTTCTTTTTATTTTGCGCGCTAGTGTATATACACACAGAGATGTACCCTCACATATACAGGGTGATCCAAATTCCAATGTATAAACTCTTACATGTAGGGCATATCATAAGAATTAAAAATTGCATAGGAATCCATGGCAGCAAATATTATTTTAACCTTTTAAGATCTGGATGTTTGGGGCTAATTTTTAACAGTAAAATACACAAATGGGCGTGGTTTTTATATATTGATTATATATTATACTAAACGCTTTTAGATGTTGATGTTTACATAAAAAAAGGTGATATATCAATATTAGATACAATATAACGTATAATAAAAACAAAACTCTCGTCCATATGCAAGTTTTATTGTTAAAATTAACCAAAAATATCCAGTTTCTAAAGGGTTAAAATGACGTTTGTGGCTATGATTTCCTATGCAATTTTCAATCCTTCTGACTTGCCCTGCTTTCCCCAAACGTTTGTACGCTGGATTTTGAATTACCCTATATACATACTGTATTACCATAGCTCTATAACAATCGGAGATATGAATAAAAAAGCATTAAAAAAGTTTTAAGAACTTCTATTCAACACTTTTAAGTTTTATTTCTTTCAAAATCCTATCTAGTAAAAGCGTAAATCTGTCATTTTGATACTTCCTTTAAATTTAAAGGAAACAAACTTTAATTTCACACTTGACATGTAATAGTTCAAGGAAAAGGCTGACTAAGAAAACGCTGAGCTCTATAGCAAGAAAAGATTTTTCTTTCATTCATATATTGACAATATATCCAAAAAACTTTCAGCGATTTCGATAGTTGGTTAAAGCTTATATATTTTTCGAAGATTTTACGTATCTGGCAGAAACAGGGAAACATACTTTGAAAATATCATTCAAGCATATTGTACGTTAAAAATCAGATGAATTTATATTTAGCGGAAAAAGAAAGGTAAAAGTAAAGAATTGGAAAATGAAATAAGAGGATGAATGTACAAAATTAAAACGTTTTAAAGCTTGAAAAGTTAGACCTTATTTAACTTTATGTACAACAAAAGAAAAATGAACAAAAAAACTTCAAATTAGTTTAATATTATTATTATTACTTGTCCCAAACTAAATTAAAAGAAATTAATTCAGTTTTGAAAGGTGTGAAGAGTACATACTATTATTACAAAGAGCACCACAGAACTGGCGTTTAAAAGTAATAAGTACAAAACGTTGCATGAACACCGTAAAACGCTAAAACACGCAACAATTGTTTTGGGGTCGAAAGACACACGACCCTTTGTCAGGCGAACAAAGTAGGCACGAGTGCTGCAATCATAGCGGCAACGCACAAAACTGCTTTAAGTGACGAGCGAAAACAAATAAAGTCGAATCTAGATAAAAATACTGGTGTGACCAGAATTGAAAATGTTAATGAATAAAATGAACAGATAAATGAAATTCAAAATTAAAATAATATCTAAAATTCAAAATTAAACGGTAAGCGAAGTTACGTGAGTAGTTTCCAAGCATCAGACAAGAATGGAGTGGAAGAAATATCAATAACAAGAATTTTCGAATTTTTATATATGTAAAAAGCCTGATGGATATCCAAATGGGTCAAGAAGATAGGAAAAGAAATTATGTTAGCTTTAGAAAAATCAAAACTTTGACCATGAGCCCAGCAGTGGGATACAATAGAAGATTTGGAAATCTCTTCATTACGAACATTCCGACGGTGCTCATTCAGTCTATATTTCAAACATCTCCTTGTTTGACCAGTACAATCCAAATTACACGAGGAACATGGAATCGTTTTTCAGTAGGGATGGGATCTTGAAGAGAAGATAATTTAATTTTGTTGACTGTCCCGTAACTTTTTTCCGTTTGTGCAGTAACTATCATTGTTCATCAACATATACCACCATTGGTTCGTCTACAGGACATCCGAAAGAATCTCAAAGCATTGTGATCTATGAGAAGCATTTTTATAAATGATATTTAAGTAACTTAGTACTGAACAAATTATAATGAAATTGACATCTATTATTCATATAATAAACAAAACCTTTTCAATTGAATATAGTACGTTTAACGTTAAAATTTACAGGACTACACTAGTATTACAAATACATTGATGGTTAGAATTGGAATTTGCTGGAATTACATTTCCATTTGCATCAATTTTTTTTTAACACTTTCCGACGATGTGTAAGAAAGATTATGATTTGAATTAGTGTAATTATCTGTCTTTCTGTCCGTCTGTCTGTTCACTCCCTAACTCCCGTAAATATTCACAAAATTTCTTGAAATTAATATATGGTATTTCAGTTCATTATGGTTGTTCCCTACTGAAAACTGAGTAAGTAAAACCACTGTTTTGTCTACAGGGACACTGGAAAGGATTCCAAAGTACTGGGTTCTACGAGAGTTATTTGTATAAATCACATTTTAACATTTTTATTTTGTACAAATTATAATGAAATTGACATTCATTATTCAAGCGCAAGAAAATGCTTTCTATAGAATATAATAATGATTAATATTATGATTTACAGGGTCACTCAAAATATCCAGTTACACTAAAGAAAACTGCATTTTCATTTACATTAATCGTTTTTAACACTGTGATTTGGATTCATCTACTTGTCTGTTTTTCTTCCTATCTGACTGTCCGTTTGTTTTATTTATACGTCTGTCTGATTCTAGCGTCCGTACATGTTTCCAGAGTATCTTCAAAATGATATATGTTAGTTAAATTCATTATATTTGTTCCCTATTTAAAATGATACAAATAGCACAACCAGTTTGTATACCAGTTACATTAAGGGATTACGTGGGCAAAGAACATTGTAAGTTAAATGATGTAACGTACAGTTGGAAAGTGTTAATAATACATTCGAACCGCTTGATTTTTCTTTCTTGCTTTTATATAGGAATTGCTTTTTAAAAATATACATACAAACATAAATTAGGGTATCGTTCGTTATAAAATTATTTATTGAGATTTTTGTTATTTTGAGGATTTTCATAGTTTATAATATATATATATATATATATATATATTTTTTTTTTTAAGTCTGAAAAAAAATAAACAATTTTAATAATAACTTTCATTTAATATTTTTTTTCTCTATTATTATTATTATTCTTTCCTTAAAGAACAAATTTTCTCTTAAGAGATATAAAGTTAATATCAGTTTACAAAATATTCCCTGTTTTAAAGTTATTCGAGACTCAATAAATGGTTTGTTAAAGAATATAACAGTCAAACCTCATTAACGTGAATCTCAAGGGGATAAAGAATTTGTTCATGTTATCAGTAGTTCGTGCTATCAGTAACTAATCTTCATATAACTAATCTTCATTTTGACGGAGATTGCGGAAACAGGTCATGTTAAAAATAATTCACGATAACAGTGTTCAGGTTAACGAGGTTTGACTGTATTACCCTAATTTGATTTTTTAAATGTTCAAAAGTTATACGCAAAGGGGTAAAAGGCAGGTTGCTACTTAACTTTCGGAAACAAGCGTATATCTGTCAGTTGATGTTTCAAAAGATTTTCGATACAAGCTGTCTATAAAGTTGACTGAAATTATTTTTATAAGAGTTTTTATCATTATGGACATTTTAAAGCACAATGCATAAAAGAAGTGGTGGATGGGAAAAATTATTCTCCAAACTGTAACAAAACAAGAAGTATTATTTCAATACTCGTTTCTCTTGGCAGATATACTTTATAGTACAACCTGGTTTATGAGTTGAAATATAAATACATATGATATAACCACAAAAACTCTACGGGGGAGAAAGACTAGATTCTAGTAGAATTAATTAGTCCCTTTTATTATTTAAATTGAATCTTCACTGTACCTTCAACTGCCATTAACATGAATCTTCGAAAAGTATTAGCTTTTTCACAAGAGTTACAATCCTACAAGAAAGATGAAAACAGATAATGTAATACACATTTCTAATCTCATTTGAAATTCATTGAATGCAAGAGTTAATTTTAAAAAACTGAAAGGACATTCCTTTCTTGCAATAAAGAGATGTAATTTAGCTTTTTCTTTTCTTCCTTTCTATTTCTGCTTCATTTTTTTTTGTCCATTTTGTTTTTTTAGAAGAAATAAATCATGAATTATTCACAGAAATAGAAACATTTTTTTGCACTAATGGAAAATCTAATTTATTTAAAATTCACATTTTGTCCCCAATTCAGAATTTGATAAATCAAGTAACAGAGATTACTTCGTGAAGGAACAGAAAGAGAAAAGGAATTTTTCCAGAATTATCCCAGTTCAAGGAAGGGCGTCATTTAGCACGTCTTTCTTTATATCATGCAACATAAATGTAAAAAAAAATATATATAATAGTATTTTTGCAATAAGAAAATATAATTCAATTTGTCAAAAAAAAAAAAAAAAAAAAAAAAAAAAAAACATAGAAAAATAAAGAAAAACGCTATAAAGTCTAATAATATCATTTTGGGTGGTAAATAATGTATTTGTATTAATTCATGCAGTATCGTACCATATTTAACGATCTGAAATTATCAAGAATAAGTATCTGTTAATTTAGGATACAAATCGTTGATGAGTCCAACTGAATCTATAAACTGGTCTTCACTAGGATTTCCCTTCCTATGTCATCAAAAAAATAATAAGAAGAAAAAAATCTGGTGTGCAACAACCAAACGATTTCAGTTACTCACTACCCACTACCACACATATACTCTTTTTACAAATAGTTTGGTCAGAAGACATAAAATGTATTTAACAAATTACACATCTAACAATATACATCGTAAACACATCTAAAAGAAAGTTTATATAGCGAGATTAAAAAAAAAAAAATTGTTTGAGCCATTTTAACACCCATTTCCGTTATCTATAACTGGCCTACCTAATCAGAATCTGTCAATTTTCTTGTAATAACCAAATAACACATGTTAAATGACATCTCAAAAGCGGTATATGTAACAAATTTGAAGAAAATCATTAATGCTGCTTTTAAGATACAGACTTTCAGACACACTGCCGATCTTCGTCAAAGCTTGACACACTCATCCGCTCACTGAAAACTAAGAATTAACAGCTACATACGAAATGATATCTATAAGAGAGTTGATTTGGCATGTTTGGAAAAGATCCATGGGTTTTTTAAGGAAGGTAGTTGTGAGACCTAAAATCGACCTATTTATACAAGAGATTTAACAATTTTCTTGAACTAACCAACTAATAGGGAAAAGTGTTGTAACTTGAGAAAATTTCTAAAAGCTTATTAACAACATGATTTTTTTTTCCAAAGTGTGACTTTAGCAAATAGATAACAGCAAAGTAAAAGACAGCATCAGAAACGTTGAACACAGAACTTACTGAGTGAAAGAAAATTTCATCACTTAAAAGGAAGTATTTTTCTCATTCTATCTCGATTTTTGAACTAGTATATATAAAACTATTCTACCCAATTTGAAATAGACATTGAACAAAAGATTTTTAAATGTTTTGGTTATGAGAAAGTAATGATACTGCATTTTGATTGACAATCATTTTGATTTTATTTAAACCGTGCTGATTGTACCTTGGAATACTAAATCATGCTGTACCTTGGCACATGTTCCCAAGGAATAGCTTATATCATACACATAGTTCTCTATAATTTAGGTATTGTTTTAGTATAAATATCTTTTAGTGTCTTTTAAAATAACATTCTAAAAATTATAATTTAATATAATAATTAATGATCTTTTTGTATAACATTATATATATCCGATAGACCAATTGCTTCAACTTAACTATTAAGTAAAGCTGTTAAATCTACAACAGTAAATGCGGCAAATGAGATAGCATCTGTATGTGTAGCATGTTCATCTTCAGATTCTCAAGATATGACATCACCAATAATGATTTGAGCATTTCCCAAAGCTTCAGCTCTGGAAAAAAAAATGGCAATAGAAGAAAAGCAAAATCTTACATTTAATAGATTCTCCTGTAAAAATTAAATTGAAACTGCAGAGCAGAAAATTGCTGCATGAAATTACACGATATTCGTTTGGAGTTGCTATATGAGTAGTTAAATACTTTTACTAAAAAATTCTACAAAGGAAATTTCGTTAAAGCTTGCACATGATTGTTAAAAATTAGTTAGTAAAAATGCTCATATATCATTAAATATTTGCTACTTTTGCTTTTTAATTGTAATATGCCGAGTCTAATGTAATATGTCAAGTTTTCTAAAAATTACTTTGCACTTGGTTTGATGCTTGCTTGTTGTAATCAATAATGTAACTTTTTTTTTTTTTTTTTTTTTTTTTACAATTGTTTAAAGAAAATTTTTTAATTTGCTTCTGCAAATTTAAAAGATTATTAAAAAGAAAAAGAAAAAAAGAAATACAGGCGTAAAAAAATGAAGTAAATAAAAAAGCTTCAAGAATTGGCAAAACACACACAATTTTTCAGGTTGAAATAACTAAACGTAGGCAAAAATAAAACAAGTCCTTCCGGCTTATTCGGAAGGGTAGGTTGATTTCTTTTTCCTTATCAAGTAGCCGCCATTTTGTTTCAAAATGGCGGCTACAAATTATTAATGCACTTGTTAGAAATATTGATGTAGGCTATGCACATACGGAGTTTTAAGCAAATCGGTTCATAAATACATTTTTATGTAAATTTAAAATTTTCAAGCGGCCGGCGCTTGGAAAATAAAAGGTGGGTTAAGTTGACAAATATATGAAATGTATTTGTGAGATAAGTCTGCTGTACATATATAGTTCGAATTAATTCAAAATCTCAAAAGTCATTGTGTTGAAAAATTAAGTGGCTGGCACTTCGATCAAAATGGCAGAGAAAGTTCCTCATCTAAAATATCGTTAAAAATTTGAATTTTTTTTTTTTTTTTGTAGAAATTCTTTCAAAGGGGCTTAGTAAGTTGATAAAATGTTAGTTTCCTGCATTTCTAGTTTGTTTTAGCATTAAAATAGCCTAATTTTTCCTTAAAAACGCATTAAAAAGATCCAGTAACGCAAATAATGGATTTGGCGCCAAATTTGGCGATTTTTCCCTATGGCGACTTTTTTGGCGACTTTTGGCGAAAAAATACTTATTATCGATATACCAAAGGTGGACGCAATAACGTGATTGGTTCACGAGTTACGTGAATTTTCTAATTTTTTGTTGTTTGAATGATAAATCCATTTTTCAACTTTGATTTGAATTGATTAATATTTCTAAAGTTCCAGCAAACACATCGAAGATATTTGAAGCATAGGTTACTGTCCAACTGTGGTTTAAATCAGTGCCGTGTTTCAAAAGTTATTATTATGGCAAATTTTTAAGTGGCAGTCTAAGTGGCTGCGACTTGGAAAACAAAATAGCAAAACAACTTGCCCATCGAAATCATCCAGTATATTTGTACGATAAGTTCATTGTCCAGTTCTATTTTAAATTAAATCAGTATTTCAAAAATAATGTCATAAAAAATTTTCAGTTTGTACCACTTGTAAAAAAAAGTGGAGTGAGATGCCCAGCGAACTTATCTAAGATATTTGAATGATAAATACACTACCCAGATTTGATGCGATATGATTCTGTATTACTAAAGTTACCATAATGACAAATTTTCCAGTGGCCGCCACTTGAAAATAAAATTGCAGATCAAGTCACCAAGTGAACTTATATTATTTAAAGATAAGATATTAAGATTAGAAGATTATTTAAAGAAGATATTTGAACCAAAAGTTCACTATCCAGCTTTTATTTGAATCAGTTTAGTATTTTAAAAGTTATCGTGATGGCATATTTTCAAGTGGCAGTGTGATTTCAAGTGGCTGGAACTTAAACACAAGATGTCGGGACAAGTTGCCTAGTGAAAACATTCAAGATAATTATATGATAATATCACTGTAAAAGTTTGGTTCGATTTGAAGTATTATTTCAAAAGTTATCGTGATTTTAAATTTTCAAGTGGGAGCCTGATTTCAAGTGGTCCAGCTTAACTTAAGATATTGGCCACTTTATTAAAAATGGCGGATATAGTTTACTAATAAACTTCATTGAGATACATATGTGGTCTGTATTTACATCAAAATTCAAACAATTTCGGAATACGCTTTTTACAATTTAAATTTGAAAATTTCAAGTGGTCTCCACTTGAAAACAAAAGGGCGGAGCAACTTGGTTAACAAACTCATCTAAAATATTTATAAGATAAGTTAAGACACTGTTCAAATTTGGTTCGATTTGGAGTATTATTTCGGAAGTTATCATGGTTTTAAATTTTCAAGTGGTGGCCTGATTTCAAGTGGTCCCGCTTAACTTAAGATATCCGCCACTGTATTAAAAATGGCGGATAAAGTTCATTAATAAAGTTATTTGAGACACTTGTGTAATCTATGTATACATCAAAATTAAAAAAAAATTCGGAATACGCTTTTTACAATTTGAATTTGAAATTTTCAAGTGGTCTCCACTTGAAAATAAAATGGCGGAGCAATTTGGTTAACAAATTCATCTAAGTTATTTATAAAATAAGTTAAGACACTGTCCAAATTTGGTTCAGTTATTTCAGAAGTTATTGTGATTTTAAATTTTCAAGTGGTAGCGTGATTTCAAGTGGCCCCGCTTAACTTAAGATATCTACCATTTTATTAAAAATGACGGATTAATTTCATTAATAAACATCATTGAGACCCTTATGTGGTGTATATTTACGAAAAATTTCAAACAAATTCGGAATACGCTTTTTACAATTTGAATTTGAAATTTTCAAGTGGTCTCCACTTGAAAACAAAATGGCGGAGCAACTTGGTTAATAAACTCATCTAAGATATTTATAAGATAAGTCAAGACACTGTCCAAATTTTGTTGGATTTGGAGTATTATTTCGGAAGTTACAGGGATTTTAAATTTTCAAGTGGTAGCCTGATTCCAAGTGGTCCCGCTTAACTTAAAATATCTGCCACTTTATTAATAATGGCGGATAAACTTCATTAATAAACTTCATTGAGACCCTTATGTGGCCTGTATTTACATCAAAATTCAAGCAAATCTTGCTTTAAATATGCTTTTTACTATGTCGGTTTGAAATTTGCAAGTGGCTTCCACTTGAAAACAAAAAGTCGGAGCAACTTGGTTAACGAACTCATCCAAGATATTTATAAGATCAGTTCACTGTCCAAATTTGGTTCGATTTCGAGTATTATTTCGGGAGTTATCGTGATGACAAAATTTTCATGATAGATAGATAGATAGATAGATAGATAGATAAACGAAGTGATTGCAATAGGTCGATTTCTAAAGAAATCAACCTAAAAAAACAGGCACGATATAGTGTGAAAGCGCTAGGCTCAAAGTGCGATTGGTACAGAATCAACCTTATTAAGAGAAAAGACTTTATGAATGACGTCATGCTGGCTTAAACCCTAGTAATATTACTTTTTTGCATGTATATAGTATAATAAGGGATGAAGTTATTTTAATAAAACTAGAATTATTTTTCCTTTCTTCATAAATAAAATGTATTGTCCTGGAATGTCTCTCTCAGACGAAAACAAAACAATAACTTATTACTTTGTAAATGCACTAGAAACGACAACTTGACACTTTTATTTTGAATATAGTCCCTCCATGTCATTTTCACCAGATACGCATAACCCCTATACTGCCAAAGAACTTCTTTTCTGAAACAAAGAATCATAATTTTGTGGTTTGACTGGTGGGAATAAGCAAACGCAAAATTGTAATTCGCTCGTTGTTATTTATTGAGGCCATTTTCGTTTATCGCGAAAGATTTCAAGTCTGATGAAGGGTGAGATATGTTTGATATATTTTGGCATGCCTTTTGTTAACATGAAAAACTTGTACCAAGTGTAAGAGAGTAAATTTTGAATCACGAGTTAGAAGATTTTAGTTATTAGGAAAAGCATATTTCTTTTTAGGGTCATGTGTTTAATTCTTATTGTCATTTTTTATTTTTATTATTTAATTGGATTTAATTTCTTAAATATCTTTGAATTTTTACACTTCTTTATCCCTCTATAGCATAAAATATATTATTTTTGTGAAAAAAAAAATTAATCGTGTTTTTGCAATAATTACACGCTTAAAGGCCCTATGAATTCGAAAATTGTGATTCAATGGTTGATTTGCGTGATTGTTTTAAGCATAAATCAAAACATTTACTAGCAGACAGTCCAAATTTAACATGCTAAATCTGTGTGTCACAAGATGATATTGCTTGAAGCTTTTTAAGGAGATCGGGAAAATGCTTAGTGTTCAGTGTGTTAAAAAGGTTTAAGTACCTTTGCTTTAATGGGGGGGGGGGGGGGGGGGAGGGGGTATTTTTTCCACTGACTAAGCATAATGAAAATAACAAAGTGTTTTTCATGTGCACAAAAACATGTTTTGAATAGAATATGATATGCAAAGTTTTCCTTATTCGTTTACAAGACGATGCAAAAAATTCAGATGTATTAGGAAGGCGTAGTTTAAAACAGGGGCATTTTAAGTTTTGTTAAGCATTCTTTATTAATCTAATTACATTATGCTGCGCAGATATATATATATGTATATTAATAAGTCTACAACCAATTAGTCAAGTATATTTTTCGGATTATATGTAATTGATCAAAGTTCTTTAATAAAGTATGCCATGTTATTAAAACTATAAACTTAAAATCTTTCGTCCGTACAGCAAAGTTCAATTAAGAATGCGGTGTCGTTCATAAAAATTTCTTCGGATAAAACGCAGGCTAAGAGAAAGTCGTGTGAATGTGACACCAGATTTTTTAATTTTTCCAAATTGTTTTTCATTTTAAGGTGTAAAATTAGTTTTATGAAAACCTTCGACAATGCATATTATTTTTCTATAAAATCAGTTACATAATACAACACCAGCTCGTAAATTACAAAATATCAACGCAGTCTGACTTTGAATTTAATCTAATATTATTTTTCTTTAAAATATCTAATTTTCAACCGAATTTATTGATTTATTACCATGTTTTTATTAACTTCGATTCATGTGTGTTTGTTTGTGGGTTTGTGGGTTTGTTTGTGTGTTTGTCAGGGACAAATCTTGCAATCGATTTTTAACTAACTTCCCGACTAGCTAGATATTTGAAATTTTCCGGACAGCTCACAACACGGTGACAATACATTTTTCTAATAATTTTAGTCAACTATTTCAAGTCCCGCTGCCTTCGGCAGCGCTTATATGATTCGACAGAAAATTTATTTAACTAACTTCCCGACTAGCTAGACATTTGAAGCTTTCAGAATAGTTCAGAACAGGGAGAAAATGCATTTTCTTAAAACCTTTTGCCAACTGTTTCGGGTTCCCGCTGCCTTCTGCAGCGTTATCAGTACAAAGCTTGCAATCGATTTTTCACTAACTTTCCGACTAGCTAGACATTTGAAATTTTCAGGACAGCTCACAACACGGTGACAATACATTTTTCTAATAATTTTAGTCAACTATTTCAAGTCCCGCTGCCTTCGGCAGCGCTTATATGATTCGACAGAAAATTTATTTAACCAACTTCCCGACTAGCTAGACATTTGAAACTTTCAGAATAGTTCAGAACACGGTGAAAATGCATTTTCTTAAAACCTTTAGCCAACTGTTTCGGGTTCCTGCTGCCTTCGGCAGCGTTATCAGTACGAAGCTTGCAATCGATTTTTCACTAACTTTCCGACTAGCTAGACATTTGAAACTTTTAGGACAGCTCACAACACGGTGACAATACATTTTACCATGTTTTTATTAACTTCGATTCTTGTGTGTTTGTTTGTGTGTTTGTTTGTTTGTGTGTTTGTCAGGGACAAATCTTGCAATCGATTTTTAACGAACTTCCCGACTAGCTAGATATTTGAAATTTTCAGGACAGCTCAAAACACGGTGACAATACATTTTTTTAATACTTTTAGTCAACTGTTTCAGGTCCCCACTGCCTTCGGCAGCGTTTATATGATTCAACAGAAAATTTATTTAACTAACTTCCCGACTAGGTAGGCATTGGAAACCTTCAGAACAGTTCAGAACACGGTGAAAATGCATTTTTTAAATATTTTTAACCAACTACTCCGGGCTCCTGCTGCCTTCGGAAGCGTTACCAGTACAGAGCTTGTAATCGATTTTTCAGTAACTTCTCGACTAGCTAGACATTTGAAACTTTCAGGGTAGCTCAGAATACAGTGACAATATATTTTTTTTATACTTTTAGTCAACTGTTTCAGGTCCGCACTGCCTTCGGCAGCGTTTATATGATTCAAGCGAAAATTTATTTAACAAACTTTCCGACTAGCTAGACATTTGAAACTTTCAGAATAGTTCAGAATACGGTTAAAATGCATTTTTTTAATACCTTTAGCCAAATGTTTCGGGTTCCTGCTGCCTTCGGCAGCGTTATTAGTACAAAGATTGCAATCGATTTTTCCCTAACTTCTCGACTAGCTAGACATTTGAAACTTTCAGGATAGCTCAGAATACAGTGACAATACATTTTTTTTTATACTTTTAGTCAACTGTTTCAGGTCCCTACTGCCTTCAGCAGCGTTTATATGATTCAGCAGAAAATTTATTTAACTAACTTCCTGACTAGCTAGACATTTGAAACTTTCAGAATAGTTCAGAATACGGTGAAAATGCATTTAAAAAATATTTTTAACCAAATGTTTCGGGTTCCTGCTGCCTTCGGCAGCGTTACCAGTACAAAGCTTGCAATCGATTTTTCACTAATTTCCCGACTAGCTAAGACATTTGAAACTTTTATAATAGCTCAAAACACGAGAGCAATGAATTTTTTTTTTTAATTTATTCAATTGCTCCGGGTTCCCGCTGCCTTCGGTAGCGTTTATATGATTTTACCATGTTTTTATTAACTTCGATTCTTGTGTGTTTGTTTGTTTGTGTGTTTGTCAGGGACAAATCTTGCAATCGATTTTTAACTAACTTCCCGACTAGCTAGATATTTGAAATTTTCAGGACAGCTCAAAACACGGTGACAATACATTTTTT
Organism: Salticus scenicus; assembly: GCA_963930645.1. NCBI lineage: Eukaryota > Metazoa > Arthropoda > Arachnida > Araneae > Salticidae > Salticus > Salticus scenicus. The sequence goes on along the minus strand of OZ005650.1, from coordinate 345,357,782 downwards.
TAATACTTTTAGTCAACTGTTTCAGGTCCCCACTGCCTTCGGCAGCGTTTATATGATTCAACAGAAAATTTATTTAACTAACTTCCCGACTAGGTAGGCATTGGAAACCTTCAGAACAGTTCAGAACACGATGAAAATGCATTTTTTAAATATTTTTAACCAACTACTCCGGGCTCCTGCTGCCTTCGGCAGCGTTACCAGTACAGAGCTTGTAATCGATTTTTCAGTAACTTCTCGACTAGCTAGACATTTGAAACTTTCAGGGTAGCTCAGAATACAGTGACAATATATTTTTTTTATACTTTTAGTCAACTGTTTCAGGTCCGCACTGCCTTCGGCAGCGTTTATATGATTCGAACGAAAATTTATTTAACAAACTTTCCGACTAGCTAGACATTTGAAACTTTCAGAATAGTTCATAATACGGTTAAAATGCATTTTTTTAATACCTTTAGCCAAATGTTTCGGGTTCCTGCTGCCTTCGGCAGCGTTATTAGTACAAAGATTGCAATCGATTTTTCCCTAACTTCTCGACTAGCTAGACATTTGAAACTTTCAGGATAGCTCAGAATACTGTGACAATACATTTTTTTTTATACTTTTTGTCAACTGTTTCAGGTCCCTACTGCCTTCAGCAGCGTTTATATGATTCAGCAGAAAATTTATTTAACTAACTTCCTGATTAGCCAGACATTTGAAACTTTCAGAATAGTTCAGAATACGGTGAAAATGCATTTAAAAAATATTTTTAACCAAATGTTTCGGGTTCCTGCTGCGTTCGGCAGCGTTACCAGTACAAAGCTTGCAATCGATTTTTCACTAATTTCCCGACTAGCTAGACATTTGAAGCTTTTATAATAGCTCAAAACACGAGAGCAATGAATTTTTTTAAAAATTTATCCAATTGCTCCGGGTTCCCGCTGCCTTCGGTAGCGTTTATATGATTGAACAGAAAAATTAAAAACATGGTATATAAAAAGATCTTTTTATCTTGTAATTATTTTTACTTTCCGAACACTATAGTGAGGAACGTATTGTAACCATATCAAAAATCCGAATTTAAGATTTTGATGTTTCTATACGTTTCGAGGTCCCCTGAGTCCGTTTTCACTATTTTTACGATGATGTATGTATGTGTGTGTATGTATGTGTGTATGTATGTGTGTGTCTGTGTGTAGGTCTGTGAGTGAACACGCTAACGTTTAAACGCTTTGTTCGAAACAGCTGAAAGTTGGTGCGTATATTGTAAGTCACCATAGTACAAACCCTATAGATTTTGGTGAATCTAGCACTTATAGTTCTTTTACAGGGACACAAAGAAAAATTCTTTATCATTATGGTCTATGGGACCAAAATCTTAAAAGTGCGATAGCATCTAAACGCCTTATTCTATTGAGCAAAAAATTTATACACATATTATAGGTCACAGTTACTCAATCTGTATAGAGTTTGTAGAATCTGGCACTTACAGTTTTTTTACAGGGGCACAAAGAAAAATTCTTTATCATTATGGCCTATGGGGCCAAATTTTTAAAAGTGTGATAGCGTCTAGACGCTTATTTAATCTGAACAAAAAAAATTGTACACATGTTATAGGTCATAGTTTCACGAACTGTATAGATTTTGGTGAATTTAGCACTTACAGTATAAAATTTTGTATAAATGTGCTTAAAGAATATTATTACTTTCCGAACACTATAGTGAGGAAAGTATTGTAATCATGTCAAAAATCCGAATTTGAGATTTTGATGTTTCTATACGTTTCGAGGTCCAATGAGTCCGTTTTCACTATTTTTGCGATGATGTGTGTATGTATGTGTGTATGTATGTGAGTGAACACGCTAGCGTCTAAACGCTTCGTTCGAATAAGCTGAAATTTGGTACGTATATTGTAAGTCACCATAGTATGAACCCTATAGATTTTGGTGAATCTAGCTCTAATAGTTTTTTTACAGGGACACAAAGAAAAATTCTTTATCATTATGGCCTATGGGACCAAAATCTTAAAAGTGCGATAGTATCTAAACGCCTTATTCAATTGAGCAAAAAATTTATACACATATTACAGGTTACAAATACTCAATCTGTATAGATTTTGGAGAATCTAGCACTTATAGTTTTTTTACAGGGACACAAAGAAAAATTCTTTATCATTATGGCCTATGGGACCAAATTTTTAAAACTGCGATAGCATCTAAACGCCTTATTCAATTGAGCTGAAAATTTATATGAATATTATAAATCACTGTTGCACTAACTATAAGCATTTTGGTGAATCTAGCATTTATAGATTTTTTACAGGGACACAACGAAAAATTCTTTATCATTATGATCTATGGGCTCAAAGTTCGGTAGCGTTAAGTGAAACATCGTGTAGTATATGGAGAAAAATACTCAAACACTCTATTATGGTTTTCTCTCTTTTGTTTGTTTAACGACTCCTCTTTCTTTACTTTATCTAAAAAACTGTTAATTACTCAATGTTCGGAAAGTCGAGTGGAGTCACTCCAGATTTTTTTTTTAATAATCATAATGAAATATACCAGAATTATTTATACTAGAGATAGTCAACTGGGAAAAAATTTTATATGTGTAGGAGCCTCGCCTTCTCCCCCCTGGGGGGGGGGGGGGAATTCCCCCCTCGAGGGGAGTAAATTTTCATTATGGGTATCTTTCAATAGAGCTCGCCAGTACCTCTAAAACGAATGGTTTAACATTAGATCTGCGATAATTTAAAATGAAGTTATCGATTTTTTTTTCATTTTTAACAAAAAAGTATATATATATATATATATATATATATTATTATTATTATTATTTATTTATTTATTTTATTTTAATGTAATATTGACAATAAAATTGACTTTTTTGAATATTTAGTGTTATACTACTTATCTAATATGGAAATCATCTGCATTATCATGGAAGATAATTTTTTTTTAAATTACAATTTTAATAAATTATTTTTACTGAGTGAATTTGTATAGTAAAATATAGAAAAAGTCATGTGGCGGCCACAACATACTAGTTAAAACTGCAATAGCATCTAAACGCCTTATTCAATTGAGCTGAAAATTTATATGAATATTATAAATCACTGTGGCTCTAACTATAAGCATTTTAGTGAATCTAGCATTTATAGGTTTTTTACAGGGACACAACGAAAATTCTTTATCATTATGATCTATGGGCTCAAAGTTCAGTAGCGTTAAATAAAACATCGTGTAATATATGGAGAAAAACACTCAAACACTTTATTATGGTTTTATCTCTTTTGTTTGTTTAACAACTCCTCTTTCTTTACGTTATCTACAAAACTGTTAATTACTCAATGTTCGGATAGTCGAGTGGAGTCACTCCAGATTTTTTATTTATTTATTATTATATTTTTTACAATGCACTCTGATATATTTTAACAGTTATACCTTAAAAAACTATAAATCGTTGTGGAAATAATATAACACTATTGTATTTTATTAATTAATGCTTTCCATATTATTATCTATATATTAATAGGCAAGCATAAAATTTGTTGTCCCTTTTTAACATATTAATTATGGGAGTAGAGGGTTGAAAATGGTATCATTCGAAAGGTATGGTTAGCCGGAAGGTGCGAATACAAATATTATTTTCTTACTATGTCAAGAAGGTATTTAAAAATAGATTTATTTTTTATGCATTTTCCCCCATTTTTCCCTTTTATACATGTATTCCTTCACATTAAAAAATACCTAAAAGTAGAAAGTTGTTAAATCTGGCAATTTCATAAAACTCAAATAAAACCATAGACACAGTAATTTGTATAATGTAGCATCACTATACGCAAGCGAAGTGATGACGCACTGTCTGTCCATGGAGCCATGTAAAAGATTTTCTATGTTAATTGCAGGGATGGAACACGGGCGCAGAATTCATACCGGAATCTGTTTAAGAAATTTTACTACCTATTATATCGTTGATTTAAGAAGTAGAAAATTTTCTTACATTGATAGTGGTATGAATACTGCCCCCTTATTCCATCCCTGTAATTGTCCATTGAATTTTTTGTAAAAAATTATTAAAAAATAACGGAAATTATCTGCCGGTTTTAATTCCGATATTTGGGTATAGTTACATATAAGTTACTGTCTACATGTGTTTGATTGAGTTATTTTTTCTGTAAAATTGATAAAATTTTAATTTAAAATCACAAAACTCAGAAAAAAAATGGCAAACTTCCAGTTTCGAATGTAAACATAAACATTTCATCTTCAAAGGGTGATATTTAAACAATAAATATTCAACTAACATACTAAATAAAAGGAAAATGGATTTGTTACTAACTGCTGCATGTATAAGTAGACTATACGGAAAAAATTCCGGTTTCCGTTTTCTGCTGAATTTACATGTTTTGAGCTTTCTTTACGTTTCAATTAACTGAAATTGGCTACTTATTTTTTAAAAAAGTGTCTTTATTGCTAGCTTTTGTGGGTAGAAGAAGCAAGTAGAAGATACATAAAAACTTTTGATTTCCAGTTTTCGATGAATTTACACGTTTTGAGATTTCCTTGCATTTTAATTAAGTGAAATTAGTGAAATTGACTACTTATTTTTATTTTTTAAAAAGTGGATTTATTATTCTTTTCTCTGCATATATAAGTAAAAATATAAGATTCAGAAATGTTTTAGATTTCCAGTTTTCGATGAATTTACACGTTTTGAGATTTCCTTGCATTTTAATTAAGTGAAATTATTGAAATTGACTACTTATTTTTATTTTTTAAAAAGTGGATTTATTATTCTTTTCTCTGAATATATAAGTAGAAAATATAAGATTCAGAAATGTTTTAGATTTTCGGTTTTCGATAAAGTTACACGTTTTGAAATTTCCCGAACTCAATTCGACCATTTTTGAAAAATATCTTTTTTTTTTTTTCAAACACTGTACTTTATGAACCAATCGAATTAATTTAACAGAATTTGATACTTGGTTGGACCTTGGTCTGACATGGTACCTATTAGCTTCTGGGCTGTATCACACAACAAGGGGCGTTTTCACGTTGCGATTTTCTCTCATTTCAGGAAAGGCTAACATCTACAGAGAGAAATAGTTATATTAAGTAAAACTCTGCTGATTCAGTTAGAGTGAATATTGGCAAACAATTGCCGCAGCTGTGTTGCAATTGCATTCCGTTTAGGACAAGGCAATAACTTTGCTTTGCCTCGCTTTGCAAAAAAAATGGTCGAGTTTCGACCACTGGGCGATACTAGTTATTATTATTATTATAGTCTTATTTAAACGACTTATTTCTGCTCAACGCATTCCAGATTTTGAAAATCAAATGTTTATATGTGTATATATATATATATATATATATATACATATATATATAGTTGAAATAACAATACTCTAATCTCACACATTCATAATATAATTATTATATGCATTTATGCAGAAGCAACTTATTTTCTTTTTTCTAGAATGTGAATTGTAATGAAAATATAATGAAGACAATTTTTTACATTAAAAATAAACAGGGTGTTCGATTAAAACGTATTTCGAAGTACTGGTTTGTTATAATAAACTTCGGCTACAAACGACTGCCTGTAGCCTTAGCCATGCGCGCAGATTACCACCAAAAGTGTTATCTGTACGATTTAAAAAGATTCTCACAAGGAATAAAAAAAAATATATTTATAAAATGTCCCCTAGGTAACACTTTGGATGTAAAACGGAAAGTGAAATGTTTCCCGTCGAATGACATCTATGAAATGATGTCCTTTTCAAAGACGATAATACTTCATTTAGGAGACTTTGTGAAAATGATGCCATTTTAACATGTTAAAAAAAATATTTTTAATTTAATTATACTAATACACTTAGTTAATTTCACGTACTTACAGTAGAATGTTTAAATCACATGCATGAAATTTTGACAAAACCGTAACTTTAGAAAGTTGTTAAATTATTTTACCGCTTTTTAATTTCGAACTTTTAAAAAGCCTCTACTTAGTACGAATATATACATTAGAAGTAGATTACATATCAAGTTTGAAATTTCGAGTTGCTTTATTACAATGAAAATCGCTCAAAAATATTATTTTCGAGCATGTTTTCCCCCACTGTCTCATCGCACATACGCTAGCGATGTGAAATTTCCACAATAATTTAACCCTCGTAATGAGCAGTAACTGTGTCAAGTTTGATTGAAATCGGTTCAATGATCTGGAAGAAGATGTAAGACTGGCATACTTACATACAATAATTATGATTTATATAAAGGTGAGGAAAAAATTATAATAAATGTGTAATTATTTGTGTACAATGAAAAAATAATGCAGTTACTCCTCTCAACTATTTTTCTTGTTATATATTTGGTCTCTACCAATAAGTTTTATAGGACTTCTAAATATGCAAATATACCTTGTTCATCTTTATCACAAAAAAGATACTTCAATTCAAAGGCGTGTTGAATAAAATATATTTTGTTATTTTTTACTTTTTGCTTTATTTAACAAAATCAGTGCTGAAAATATTCCTTATCCCATGTTTTCCCCTTCACTTTATTTTTCTTTCTCTCAATTCAGTGACATTCGACTTGTGACAAATGGAGAAAAGAGGAACTGAGAGTTTTTGATTCTTGATATTTATTTTGCATCCTGAGGGTGAAGTGTGTGAAAAAGTGATGACGTTTCTTTCTCAGTTGTTTGATGATAAGAGATTTTTTATATTTTTTTTTAATTCAGAACTTTTACACAACAGTACAAAACAGCATGAATTCTATTTCACTGCAAATAATCTTGTGTGGCACTCAAACTACTTTCTTTTACCTTGCGTTAATATGAACGTATTATTAAATTTGAACGTGGAAGATATGCAGTACTGTATTTGAACATTTTTAATAAATATTATACAGCAATTAAAAATAGTTTTAGAAACATTTTTTGTTGACATATCTTTCAGTTTGAGGCAGGGTACTACATCTTCAATCTCCTTTTTAAATATTGTATCTATATTCATAAATCAATTAAGTTTTTATTAATTTTTTAATTTTTTTTTTCAAATTTTTCGGAAAATTGCTACTCAGTTCACTCTCTGAACAATTCATTTTGAGTAGCTCTGTTATTATCTATAAATTATATTCTCACCAAGCATTTGACACAAACACACACGCACAAAAGCAAAATGTCAGAATTTGAAATGCACTTAAATACACTGCCAAACATACTAGTAATATATCAGAATTCATTTGCGTTCCCTGTAAACAAAGAAATATCATTTTTTATAAATTATTCTTTGAGAAACTGACTTTCGTGTTTTAAAAAATATCTTTTCTCAAAAACCTATTTCTGTTATTTTATTTATATCTTTCTATTTTTATTTTATCTTTCTATTACTTTTTAAACTATTATCTTTTTTCAAAAACTTCACTTTCTTAAAATTCTTATATTTCTAAATAGTATGATCCTTCTTTACGACATTGATAATGGACACATACAGTTCGTTGCATGAATATAAACGCACCTTTTCCAATAGCCAGAAATGGAATTTTTTTAATTTTAAAAGAAGGAATGCGACTTACAGTTATTGCATATGACTAACAACTGAATAAGGTGCTTTGAGCAAATATGTTTATTCTCATGCAAGCTTATTTAATGAATGTTTAAGCATTTTCTTATTTTTCACTGTTATTCGTTTGTTGCACGAAATTAAACGCACTCTGCATTTTGGGTTTAAAATTTAGCAGAGCCGCCGGAATTAAATTAAAACACAAATAGTCGTGTTGCTAAAATTCTCTAAAATCAGTTTTAATGCTTCAGTGCAAAATTTACGGAGTTTGTACAGGATAGAAAGAGGAAAAACTTTGACAGTAGACGAGATGATAAAAATCGACTTTATGCGTGGTAAAGGCTTTAGCAATCGCGAAATAGGCGCTGAATCGGAAGAAGTGAGAGTGTTATGCGAAATTATATATAGAAAGGAGTAAATTGTGGGGGAAAAGCGTATGAGAAGCGAACAGGGAAGCTCACCAGTTACGACAAATGTCGAATATGCAACGCTGCAAAGACTAAGAATATTTCTTGTGCGAAGATAAAGGCTTAATACAAGCTGGGTGTTCATCGAACAACCATATGGAGAACTATCAAAGCTGAAACATTCATTAAATTTAAGAAAATGAAGGCGAAACCACTCCTCACTCAAAAGCACAAGGATATGCGGTTGGAAAAGGCAAGAAAATGGATTCTAGATCGACTAAATTGGGAAAACGTCATCTTCTCAGATGAAAAAAAGTTTAATTCTGGTGGCCAGGACGGATTTCATAGCTACTGGCACGATATGATAACCAAAGAAATGTACTGTTCAAAACGTCAATCTTGAGGTGGGTCTGCCATGGTGTGGGCAGCCATAGGTTTTAAAGGGACTTTCGAATTAGAGCTCGTAGAGAACAGTATGAATTCTGCAGATTATGTCCAGATGCTCACAAGGAACCTCGCCGTCAAGCAGTCAAAAAATCTGGAAGAAATTATATTTTTCAGCAAGATTGTGCATCTGTACATACAGCACATATCGTGAAAAAACGGTTCCGTGACAATAAAATTAAAGTTCTGGATTGGCCCTTAAAAAGGCCCGATTTAAACATAATGGAGAACGTATGGGGTAATCTGGTTCGCCGTGTTTACGCAAACGGAAGACAGTTTAACACGAAAGCTGAAACTAAAATCGGCAATTCTGTCAGCTTGGAAGACAATCAGCTTGGATGACCTCATGCCACTATATCAGTCAATGCCAAGGCGTTTACTGGCTCTTCTAGAAGCCCATGGTGGCTTTACAAAGTATTAGATACAATATTTATTACTCAGTTATTTATTTTTTACATGTGCGTTTAAATTCATGCAACATGAATATTTGTCATTAATTCAATAAAATTATTTTCTAAAAAATCATGTTGGTTTTTCGTTGTTTTGACTGGTAATTCATTTCTTGAGTCACACACATACAGTTTGCTTCAAGTGTCACCTATTCATATTTTTTTATTACTCTTCTATACCATTCTAATTCTTAAAGATAAGGTGCGTTTATAATAATGCAACGCACTGTAGTTTCTTGTATATAACCTAAATAGTTTTAATCGCATTCAATTAAAACAACTAACGAGTTACGATACTTAATTGAAATTTTCTGCCAAATAGAATATGAAGATAATTGTCAATCAAATGATACTGATTTATATGTATATAAATTAGTAAAGAAATTTCATCAATTGCATTCGATAAAAAAGAATATTTTCGCCCAATTATTGATGCCCTATATGTCTTTCATTAATTATGTGCGCATCACATTATGTGCTTAAATAAAGCCCTATATTTATAACACACAGCTCAACTTGAAATGCATTTTCACCAATTTTGAAGTATACTCTCATTATATTCTAGTTCTTTTGGATAGCCCTGAAAATGAATGGTGAATAATCTTCATACCATAATCTGTACGAAACATGCTTTTATGAATATAAAACATATATGTTCATTCCATTTAATGCAGTCTTTAAATGTTAAATTGTAGCTGCCATAAATTTCGCTCATATACGTAATGTATATGAATTCTTTTGGATGTCACTATACATGAACCATTCCCTTGATCGCAATGAGAAGTTTAGCATAGTTTTCCTGTATCATAAACATTTAGAATACTGGGTTTGGACATTCTGTTACAATTTCTTCTGAAGATATATGCTGATCTCATACAAGCACACGCACACACATACTTCTTTTATTATTAACCGACTTCAAAAAAGGAGGAAAATTCTCAATTCAAACCGTATGTTTTTGTTTGTTTGTTTGTTTGTTTGTTTGTTAGCTCAAAACTTCTGAATGGATGCTCCGATTTCGATAATTTTTGTTTTGTTGAAAAGGTCTTGGTCTGAAATAGGTCCCTCTGTAATATCTTTACGATCTAAAGAAAATACAGGGTGCCCAAAAAATCAGTCCCAACTTTTTTGACTGCTAAACGGCTGCAGCTATAGTGATAAAAATGGTATGTAAGTATGACAAAGTGGCCATGCAGTACAAGATTAAACCGCTTGCAGCGCCACCTGTTGGAAAATAGCGGAGATAGTGTTCCCATATCGAAAACGGTAGAGAAAAAAGTGAATTACAAAGTTGAAGAGTATCACCGATTTAGTACTTATAAAATTGCAGAGCATCATCGATTTAGTACGAAAAGATAGTTTATACACTGATGCTAAAAATAAAATGCAAAAAACATGCATTTGTTTGTTCGTAATTTCTTATACTATGCACGCGTGAGCTACATTGCACACGTTGTAGCGCAGTTGGTGAGACATACGCTATATAGTTCAAAATACGGTTACTTGATGCTTTTTGTTTCGTTGTAAAGATCTTGGTCTGAAGTATGTCCCATTGTAATATCTTTACAATCTAAAGAAAATAAAGCGCTATCTGGTGAAAAACAGCGGAATTAGCGCTCCTATCTCTAAAACGGTTCAAGATAGGAGAAAAGTTAATTAGGAAGTTGTAGACCATCATCAATTTACTACGAAATGTCAGTTTTAGACATTATTCCTAAAAATAGAACGCTTAAAACGTGCAGTTGTTTGTTTGCAATTTCCTACACTGTGCACACTTGGACTACGTTGCACACTTTGCAGCGTAGCAGATGACACGTATACTCTGTGGTTGAAAGTACTGTTACTGTAAGCGGTCACATCGATTAGCGCAAAGTCATTTTCAACCAACTTCAGAAAGGAGGGTGCTCTTAATTCGAGCTATGTGTTGTTGGTGGTGTTTGTAAGCTTATAACTTCGCAAGAGATGCTCTAATTAACCGATTTCAAAAAGGAGGAGGTTCTCAATTCAAAGCGTAGTTTTTTTGTTTTTGTTTGTTAGGTCATAACTTCTGAACGGATGATCCGATTTTGATACTTTTTATTTTATTGTAAATGTCTTGGTCTGAAATAGGCCCCATTGTAATATCTTTACGACCAAAAGAAAATACAGGGTGCCCAACAAAGTTAGTCCCGACTCTTTTAACTGCTGAACAGCTGCAGCTATAGTCATAAAAGTGGTATGTAGGTATAGTAAAGTGGACATGCGCTACGCGATTCAACCGCCTAAAGCGCCACCTGGTGGAAAACAGTGGAGTTAGCGTTCCTATCTCGGAAACGGTTCAAGACAGGGAAAAAAAGTGAATTATAAAATTGCAGAGCATCACCGATTTAGTACAGAAAGATCGTTTAGACATTAATGCTAAAACCAGAACGCTTAAAACGTGCATTTGTTTGTTCACAATTTCCTATTTTGTGCACACTCGAACGACATTGCATATGTTGTAGCGTAGCGGGTGACATTTATGCTATGTCAAATTCAAAGTAGGGATCACATCGATTAACGCATAGACATTTTAAACCGACTTCATAAAGGAAGAGATTCTCAATACAAACCATGTTTCTCATTGTTGTTGTTGTTGAAATTTGTTAGCTTATAACTTCGTAAGAGATGATTTAATTTTAATACTTTTTTTGTTGTCGTAATGATCTTGGCCTGAAATAGGTTTCATTATGATTTCATTAAGATACAAACAAATTACAGGATACTCACAAAAGTCTGTTCTCACTCTAACTGCTGAACGCATGCAGCTACACTGGTAAAAGCAGTATGTAAGTATGGATGTTGAAACTTCTGTCCGTCAGCTGCAATGCATATTTTGCTCTTTGTTTGGACTTTACGCTGCGCAATTTCCAGCGCAGCGGGTGTCACGTATTCACTGTAAATTTCAATATATATGCCTAACAGATTTTTTGGTTACGAATACAGCGTATCCGTTCTTTACATTTCTAAAGACTTTTTAATTTAACGTATGTTCATTCAATAGATAATCTTTTGCTCATATCCGATAAAGGCAAGAAAAGTGACACAATTTAAAAATGCAGCATTTGAGAAAAATCAACTTAAAAAAAACTTGGCTAGAATAAAACTGGCATAACTGTCTTTCGAGTGGATAACTTTCTAGATGAAGATGTAACTTTTTTGTTGACATTGGGTGAATTTCATGTATTCTTCAGTGACGAAAACCATTTTTTGAGTTCTGTCACTTTTCTTGGAAGTTGTGATTTGTGAAACTGCCGTCGAACGTCTCCTGGTGTTCTGCTATATGAATAAGTTTTCAATGAAAAGAGAAAAATAAAATCTTTTTGTAAAAAAATAGAACCGACTCCAAAAAGCAAATACTATTCAAACAACTAAAAAATAAATAAATAAATAAATAAAAATGGTATGAAATGAAACTGTAAATTACGCCTAAAAGTATAAAATAATTTTCTTCGCCAAACAACCTCTAACACTACAATTAATCATAACTTTTGAAGTCGGCGCAAAATTAAATAAAAATTGATACCTTTATCCAATACAAAAATCAAATCCTATTCAAAATACGCATCTCACATTGTCACCTGCAAAACGCAGCCGAAAACTACTTTGATTCAAGAAAACAAATAAGATTTCGTAAGCAAAAAAATTTGGCGAAGATGTTGGTATCTGACATCCTTGGTGAAAGAAAAATCGCAAAATTACCTGGCAAACATATTTAATTTCTTTGGGATATCATGATTACTTTGATAAGGTATATTAAGAGAGTAATCAAGAATATGAAACAATACTTCGTACAGTATATATTATGAAAATATACATTTCGCGTGTATATTTTTGCATTACGTTTTGATCGCCAAATCCAAAAGCCACCAAGGATGATAGTTATCAAAGTTATACCAAATTTGCAAAGGAAACTCTAACTTCGTAGAAACATAAATACCGCATTGTGAAGAATGTTCACTGGTCTATGTAGATGTTACTAATGAACCAATTGTATACAGTGATAAAATAATAAAGGAAACATGAAAATGGATCACTCGAGACAACAGCATTTGTTGCTATATATCTAAAAACAAACCTTTCAAAACTAATTAAATTTTATTTAATTTTGCCCCGACTTCAAAAGTTATGATCAATTGTAGTGTTATAGGTTGTTTAGCGAAGGAAATTATTTTATACTTTTAGGCGCAATTTACAGTTTCATTTCATACCAATTTTTTTTTAGTTGTTTGAATAGTAGTTGCTTTTTAAGGCGGTTCTATTTTTTTACAAAAAGATTTTATTATTATATACGTAATTTGCTATTTTAGTTTCTGACTATGGCATAAATATACATTTTGCATATTAATTTGTTTCGTATGAATCGTTGTTTAGGTTCGTACGGCAATGATATTTTATCTATTACTTCCCCAATTGCGAAATAAAATATTTATACCTAGAATAAGATTAAGGGGAAAAAAGGATATTTTATTTTTATTTGGGCGATCTATGTGAATTTTAAATCCTTCTTTTCCGAAAGATAATGTAACAGGCGAAAGCAGTGGGTTTAAACTATAGTGACCATATGTCCTCAAAATTCGAGGACAGTCCAAATTTTGAAATTGTTTTTCTAAATTTTGAAAATTGTAGAATGAAAATTATTCATCATATTTATTACCGCTTAAGTCTACATTTATTTATCATAAACTATGCCTCTGTAAGTTGGTAATTGTAACAGTTATTAATGCTAATATATTTTGAAGGTTCTCTAACATGGTCACTATAGTTTAAACTGGTATATTGTGGGAAGATTTAAAGTTTAAATATCATTGACTCAGCACATTTTGACGAATATTAGCTGGTTATATCTGAATCTGTACTATTGATTAATTAAACTTATATGTTTCTATACATTATATAGTATATATATATATATGTATATGTGTGTGTGTCTTAAAATATGTTATAATGCATAAAATATTCACCCTTATGATATTTCTTCCTTCACTATATTTTTACTTCTCTGTATTCAATGACATCTAAACTGACTTGTGACAAATTGAGAAAATAGCAGCAGAACGTTTCTTATATTAGATATTTATTCTGCAGCCTGAGGCTGTGGTGTCTGAATAAGTCATGATATCCCTTTCACAGTTTTTGACGTTTCTTTTTTTGTTTTGTTTTTTTCCGGTTGTGTATTTGTTATTTAAAAAGTTCTTACTTTATGGATCTAATTCGTATATTTCTGAAATTACAACGAATATCCCACGTCAATGAGGAAAAAAGAAAAAAAAATCATTTTTATGCTAATGCTTTTTAGACATTAAATTACTAAAATATTATCAACAATATAATATAAAATATGGCGATCTATAAAATTAAAATAAGACTTTTGTCTGAAAATTGGTAAGAATCGGAAAAAATTGCGATACCTTCACGTTTCACGCATCGTGAAAGCCGAAATTTTCTTCGTAATATTTTCTGTGTGTATGTCGTTGTGTCTGTGTGTCTGTGACGATATTTTTCTCCTAATATTCCCAGAATTCCAGCAGTTCTCACGTGAACAGCTAGAATTTTGTCAAGGCCTAAATCTGTGACATTGTCTGAGATTTCGGCCTGTGAGCAATTTAAAATTATATCTATGGAGCATTTGAAAACATTTATTAGATTTAGAGCTATAGGGAAAAAAAATGCGCATGAGCAATAATGTTTTTGACTGTCAAATAACACTTTTAATTTTTCTCTAAAAATTATATATATATATATATATATATATTAACCTATAATTATTGTAAATTTCAACATGTGACGGCCATGGGATTCTGAGTTATAAATTAAAATACAACCATCCATCAGTATTTTCATAATATCATAACGTAAGGTTTACGCATATTAGTTCCCCATCATACTATAGGTATGGGGAACTTAGGTAATCGTGAAAATTTTCGACTTCGGTTTTTTTACTTTTTTACACGTTTTCAGGTGTGAGGAATCCGAAAATGACAAAATTTTTATGGTGTCTGTCTGTAGGGTGTCTGTTAGTCTGTTAGTCTGTTAGTCTGTTAGTCCGTTAGTTTGTTAGTCTGTGTACACGATATCTCAAGAACAAATTGTCGTAGAGAGGTCAGATCAGTTTCAAAACATTACTTTCGACACTGGCAAGAACCCTATTCATTTGCAACAGTCGATTTAAAAAACTTCAGCAGTTATTCGAAATTTACGATTTTCTTAACATGGGAGAATAGGACAAAAATTCACTTAAACATGCATTAAATGGAAACTTTTTACTGTAAAAATGTCAAACCAGTTTTAAAATATCAGTTTTGATGCCGGAATGAACATAAGTAATTATAAACATGCTCCTTTGAAATTTTCGCAAGTTATTGGATATTTACGAATTTCTTAACATGGCAGTATAGGGTAAAATTTCACATAAACGTCAATTTTGAGAGATATTTTCATCGTAAAGATGTCAGACTACTTTTGAAATATTATTTAGGACACTGGCATGAGTATTAATGACTATGAATTTTCCAATATAAAAATTTCGTAAGTTATTGGAAATTTACGAATTTCTTAACATGGCAGATTAGAGCAAAATTTCACATAAACGTCAATCGTGAGGGATATTTTCCTCGTAAAGATGTCAAACTACTTTCGAAATATTATTTAGGATACTGACATGAATAACATAGAGTATGATTTTTCCAATTTAAAAAATTCGTAAGTTATTTGGAATTTACGATTTACTTAAAATGGCAGAATAAGGCAAAATCGAGCATAAACGTCCATTTTAAGGATCATAAATATATCAGACAATTTCAAAATAGCATTTATGATACTTGTAAGAACATGATTGACTACAAATATTCTAATAGGAAAATTTCGTAAGTTATTCGAAATTTAAGATTTTATCAACATAGCAAAATGGGGAGATATTTCATAAAAGTACGCATTTTTAGAAAAGTTGCATTGGAAATAGTAGCATGAAAATAAACTGCGAAATTGATCCCAATAAAATAAATTAATAGATTAGAATAAGATATCGAACTGAATGGTGGGTAGCCTATTAAGCGAGGATTTCGTTCTGTCACTGTGTCAAGCGTTTGGTCAAATTCATTTCTCTTAACATGAATATAATAAGTCCTGTACAAGAAATTTATGAGAACATACATATGATGGGGAACTGAGCAGAGTCCACCTATGCCAACTAGTTTTGTTCCCTAATTAACTTAAAGATATAAAATTAATATCATTAGAAAGCTTATAATACAAGCTTTTAAATTATATATCACATGTATATATTTTTTAAATTTTTCATTTTAAGGTCAAACATTTTTACCTTTAAACTACAATATCTACAAAAGTATATATATAATTTTCATTAAAAAATTATATGTTATTATTACGTTTATTATCTATAATTACTGTAAGTTTCAACATGGGCAGGTCTTTTTTTTTTTTTTTTTTTTTTTTTTTTTTTTTGTAAAACGTACGTTATGTTAATATGGAAATACTGTTAGAGTTGCATTTTAATTCATAACTCAGTATCCCATGGCCGTACCAATTTTATATATCTAATTTAATTAGGGAACAAAATATGCTTAAACCTTACGTTATGATATTATGAAAATACCGATAGAAAATTACATTTTAATTTATAACTCAGCATGCCATGTCCATCCCATGTTGAAATTTACGATAATTATAGATAATAAAAGTAAAAATAACATATAATAACATATAAATTTTAAAAGCAAATTAAATATTTACTTTTTGAGATATTGAAGGTCAAATGTCAAAATATTTCACTTTAACATGATTCTTTTTTTAAATGTATACATGTGATATATCATTTGAAAGCCAGCCAGTATTATAAGCTTTCTAGGGATATTAATCTTTTATCTCTAAGTTAATTATTAAAGAAAATATGGGTACATTTGTAGTAGAAGAATTTCGGAAACTTCCATTTTCTACCCATTTTTGAAGCCCTGTATATCAAAAACTAAAAGAGATAAGGACTAATTAATTGGTATACATTCGTTTCTCAATAGGACAAATAAATGAGCCCAATTTCATAAATATCTGAGGGGGGGTCAGGTTAAAAATGCTGTTTTTTGTGTTGATTTGACATGGAATGTCTTATTATAGTGTGAACACACATAAAAAATATTAAGCTTCATATAGTTCCATATATTTGGCTATAGCTGGCTCTTAGTCTAAATGTTATATTTATTTAAAAACATATTAATCAAAATTAAATTCATTTAACATTGATAAAGTAAAGACATTGCATCGGTATTTTTTATTATTTAAAAATATTTTGTTCAAAATTTCAATGAAAGTGGTAACGTCAATCTTAGTTTAATAACTATTAGTGCGAAGATGAAAGTAGCACTTCGAACTTAAATTTAATATTTATGAGAGCAAAAATATATTCTTCTTTAACTTGCCCTTTTAGGAGAAACTCAACGAAATTAATTTTGGCGACATTGCGAATACTTGAATATGTAAAAAGGATGGAAAATATAATTTTTTCTTTGTGATTTAGTGAAAATTTTAAAACAAGAATTGCACCTTATAAATTCTTTGACAAAACAATTATTATTAAGATTTCGAAGAAATATTTCTACATTAAAGAAAAGAAGTTGTATTTCTCTTCGTAATTGATTTACCTCTAGTTTTTTATTTTCTATTGAAAAACTAAAAAAAAAAAAAGAAAAGAAAAGAAAAAAAAGAAAGAAAGAAAAAAGAAAATTGTTTAGAATCACCAATCGTATTTAAGGTAATGCAACGACATTTTGACTTTCATAATCAAAACAAATAGTAAATAAAAGAAATAAAAAAATATTAAATATTTCTTTTATTAATTTTGAGCAGCATAGACTTAAAAACTATTTGTTGCCATGCGCAACTTTATTCTAAACTACTTTAATACCTTATTCGGTCGGAAAATACCACAGTGCAGACGGTAACACAGAATACTTAGGGATTAAGCAGTACTAATACGAAGTTAAACCAACCAACCAACCATCTAACCGAATACTTAGGGTTTTCGTTATAATCTACATTCTGAGCATGAACTAGAGTTGGATTGGGTTGTGAAGATTAAGGCCGATTGACTGCAGTAGGGTCCTAAGCCTGACGGGGAGTGCCCTCCGTGGGAGGGGGGCTTTCTAAGGGATCTTAACCCATATTTATGCAAGTTTTGGAGAATACCACAGACATCTCCGAACTACTATGCCGACGAACGCAACCTTGGATCGAACCCAGCACCTCACGTCTACCAACTTTCAGCGTAGAACCGCTCGGCCGCTACACATGAGCTCGGTATAAGTACTTTCGAATAAGTTCTTGATACAAAGTGTTTGTTTCATTTTTCATAATTGATATAAATTTGTATAGTTAAACCCATAGGTTCTGTAATTGATGTATTTATTTAGTTGCTATTTGTTCGCTATATCTTTCTTTATTACTATACCTACTGAAAAAAAAAAAGAGCCACCTACTGATTAGCATGCACAAAAACTTAATCAACATAGTTTTACAGTAAAAAGTTTATATATTCAGTTTGAGAGCAATTTTAACCAATAAAGGGTATGCAACGGCAATCTGGAAAATCACAGAACATGAGTAAAAGCAGCGCCACCGCTGGAGTGATATGCATAAAAATAAAAATATCAGAATTATGATTAATATGCATCTTATATTAAGTTTCATGCGATTACGTCCATTAACACGTTGAGCGCCACGCGAATTCTTAAAGAAATCCCCGTCAGGCCACAGGTGCAACTTATAAGCGCTGGTATTGTGGGATAACAATGCGTTTTTATATTTACTGTGTTTCAATAAAATGCATTAAAATGTCTTAATGATATAATCCTGTAATAAATGACAATTAAGAAAGTTTTAAATAATTTTTCAGTAATTACTTAAAACAATGTAAATTTTTTACTTTTATATTATATTTTACACTGTCAACCACTGCTGGTTGACGCGGCTTAAACGGAAAGTTCAGTGTCAGCCACCGATGGCTGACGTTGCATTCAACGTGTCAAATATCGATCTTGAAATGCAGCAGTTGTAGTTTTAAAATCGTGAAAGATGTTTCATATGTTTAGCAGACAGTTTGTCAGGTAATACCAAAGCATCACCAAGGATTTTTTATTGATAAAAAATCACTGGTGATGCATTGGTATTTTAAAGTGAAAAGCTTCGGATATTTTTTTTTCAATCTTTTAAATAAAGTTTAATTTTACGTGTTTTTAATCTAAATTACATAATCAGTTTTCAAGGCATTCTAAAAATATTTTAGGAAATTAGAGCAGGCAGACAAACTAAAGTTATTAACACCTTTCAACTTTTTCGGAATAAAGCAATGCATTTAAAATTGAAATAACATTATTCAAAACGAAACATCTTCATCGGTATTATTAAAAACTATCAAAGAGGCATTATAAAATAATTCTAGCTAAAATAAATTTTAATGTGTTGAAAAATATCTGTCGATTGGTGGCTTAAATTACTAGCAATAAATGATCACTTTTCAAAATACAATTCAGCAAATTCATTTTACTTTTTATATCAAAGATAATATTTTTCTAAATATAAGTAATAGTAAAGGAGGAACCGTATACAAATTAAATTTTGCATTTTAATGCATATGTATTGTACAACCGCGATAACTTGGCACTCGACTCACGTGTTTTCAGATGATTCCATTAATGAAATAAGGTAAGACGTTGTCTTTCCATGGTAACACAGAGTAGAGTGGCTTCCAGATTTGGCGTTGTTAGCCCGTTTCTTAGTGTGAAATTAAAATTTGAAGTTGTTGATAAACTTAATGTTTGGAGGTATTTTTAATTGCTATTTAAAAGAAGAGTTCGGAGGTACTATTGTTTACAAATTTTAAAGTTTCGGCGATCAAATAACATTCAAAAAGAAATTTTGATTTTTTTAAATAAAGTAATCTTAATGGCTTCCGAGAAGTAATTTTTAAGTGCAATCATTATCAGCAGAAAGGGATGAAAGAAGTAACTTAATTAAACTTTAAAAAAGTTTCTTTCTACAATGTATGAAATAAAAGAAACCATGATTAATACCATTACAGTTTTGATAAAATAAGCATTAAATTAATTATTGTAATTGTCATTAAATAACATGACATAATCATATAATGGTTGTAATAAAAGTAGAAAGGAAGAAATTTAATTAATCACGATAGTTAATATTTACAAAACATTCAATTATGATATATTTTTAGATTTAAATAATTGAACTAATCATAATAGTGAATATTTACAAAAAAAAAAAAAAAAAAAAAAAAAGAAAGAAACTGTTTTAGGTATACTTCGAGAAGTTAAAAGCTAAACGAGTAAATTTTAGGGATTCAATTAATTTAAGTACTAGAAATAAACATACATGTGAACACAAATTATAAGCAATGTTTAAAGCAATTTTGTTTTATCGATTTTCTGCATATCTGATAAAAAAAAATTATAAGAAATAATTAAAACAATATTTAAATTGACAAAAATTTAGCAATTTTCTATTGAATTAGCAACAAATGACTCTTTGACTGTTCGTATTGGTGCCAAAGAAGCTGATAAGTCAAACAATTGTTTGGCGAAAAGAACTGCCGCCAAGCATCATTTGCATTTCATTCGGCCGCCCCTTCTTCAAAATGAACTATTCCAAGGTCGTATGCCTTCTTTTCGCGGTTGCACAGTAGCCCCTCGTACATAAAATGCCATATCCGAAAAGTCTTCTTAATTTGAGCAAAGCTCATAATTGATAGTGTGTTTCTGTAACTTATAAGAGATGATCGCTGTAACAATTATTTTGAATCAACCAGTATATAAGGTCAAAATTTAATATTTATGTTTAATTTAAATGCATGTGTGGTAAAACATAAAATATAAAACTGAAACTTTAAAAATATTTTAGACTATAATAAAATATGCTTAATACATTAAATATAAATTTATTCACAAATGAATTTAAATCCATATTTGTAAGTCAGTACAAATATCAGATAAATTAAACAGTGCAGCTGCTCGAAGTTTTGAATTGCTCTCAGATTTTCCTTTATTTTCCACTTTTTCAGAAAATGATTTTTTTTTTTCTGGATTTCTGTATTTAGTGACAAAACTTTTGAAATAGCGAACAAAAGCCGTCTTTGTTATCACATGCAAAACTTTGAAAACATTTAAAACATTTTTATTTATTTATTTATTAATAAAATAACAAAATGAATAAAGTTCTGAGTATTTTTCTAAAATACAAAACATTTTAACGAAATACATCCGATTTATGATGTATATTTAAATTATTGAAAAAAAGAAATAGTAATATAAAAATTTTTAATTTTTTTGTCTAGATGATATCGATATATTTTTTAAAGTAATATGTGTGTGTGTGTGTGTGTAGCTCCCTGCTCTTTATAAAATACTAAAATATTTGAGTATATTACGCCCTATACCGTTCTATTAATATATATATATATATTATATTATATTTTGTAGCAGCAATTTCAAACATTTCCAAGTAATCATATATTTTTATTTTATTAGTAACTAGTATATAACCCCGTCAAAAATGACGGAATGTGAAATCAATTAAGGTACTGAATCAACGAAGGCTTTGCCTGCTTCGCTGGTCACTATATTTAAAGGAAACTCTTTTTTATATCACTTTATAATAATAAAAAAAAAATCATGAAGTTGTTCAAAAGCTCGCTCACTTATTCGCAGACTCTCAGGTACCTGCCCCTATTGCCTGTGGCAATAGCTTGCCAGTGGACTTCCATTAGGTTGCTTATTAGATAACAGTTTCGAAACGGACAGTATCGAAAAAATTGAAGTAGCAATTTTATATTTAAATCCCAGTTACATATGAACAACACTATACGTGGTGTACTTAATATTTTCTTTCACGTTGTTTTCTGTATTTATTTTATTTATTCGATAAAATGACAACAATTTCACGCCAAATATAATATTACAATATGCTATGATCGGCTACATCTATCGCATGAGATAATTAATTTTTTGTGGGTTTTATAGTAGTTGAGTTAGTTAACAGTAGTTGGTATATAGAAAATAATAATAATAATTAATTAAATATGTAAATCTGATCATAGTACAGCCTTAATATAGCTCCCCTTGTCGACTTTTGAATTTTTATCGCCATTTTAGACAAAAATACATAATTTATGCGATTAATTTTTCTGTTTCTTTCTTTTCTGTTCTTTTACCTTTCCTTTTGTTTCTTTTCTGTTTTTCAATATTTTATAATTTACTTATAGTTTTGATGCGCTAACTTGACTTAAAGTGGCTTTCACAAAAGTAGAGTCCTTGGCGAAAAATGTCCAACCTATTTCAGCATGAAATTTTTAAAATATTACCCAGGATTATCAATGAATTAGCTTTTATGCAAGTGCGATTCATCCGTGCCAAAAACATACTATTTAAGCAGAACAAAAAAGAAAAAAGTCTAAATTTGAAGTATATTAAAAAAAGTTATGGTTGTTTTTCACTCCATTTTCATATTTTCATTTTTTCATATGCATAAGCAAATTTAATATTTAATTTTTTTTTTTTCGCGTGTAAGCATATTTTATTTTATACTAAATAAATAAATAAATAACTGGTAAATTTTTTTGGCAACAATTATAAATTTAAATGTCCAATTTTGAAGTTATTACCAGGATATTATTTTCGTATTTTAATTAATTTTAAAACATTTAATCAAAACTTCGTTACAAATAAGGTACTACATAAAAGAAGGGGGGGGGGGATTTTTCTGAATCCGTCGGACTAAACAGCTAATCGATCAAAAAATTAGTTTTTTTTTTTTTTTTTTTTTTTAATTAACTAAAGTATGAAAATTAGGTTGCAGCTTACTATATAGATGAGTACGAACCGGAATCATTACCTCTCTTGCAAACTTTATAAATAAATTACAATTTTAAAAATATAAGGCTTCATATACTTATAAATGTTATATTATGATATATATTGTTGAAATGGGTTATGCATCTTTCGCGCATTGAGGATGTTGTTGCAGTAAAATTAGATTTAAAGTGAGAACAAAGGATAGTTTATTCACTTCCACCAAAGTCGAACGTATTTGCAGACTTGGTGGCAAAATTTAGCGAGAAATGGTAGTTTAGGATTGCTAAAGTTTTAAAACTGTCTTCATTAGGAGCCGAGGTATGGAATTTTTCATTGTATTCTAGAACAGTATTAGCTAAAAATTTTGCCAAACTGTGACCAAAAGTATAAAAAGTATGACGTATATTCACTTCTGATGAAATTTTGTTTGTGTTAGAACTTCGAGCTGAGAGTTCATCTTTGAGAGACTCTGCTTTGTACGCTGAATCGCTGTTCCTCAGTCAATGAAATTCCTGTTCTGTGCTGAATTTAATGCAATTTATTGATTTTTATGGTATGCGAGACGGTTTTATCGCAGTATTTCGAAGTATTCCTGGAATAATAACAGGAGACTTGGCGTTGGAATATTAAAACCCCGAATAAACTGCTACGTCAGAAACGCCAAAAGAAAAATATTGGAAATGCATACAGCTGTTTCGGTAGCCTAAAGCGTTCCGTCTTCAGTGCAAAAAGGATTCTGAATCAGGAGAAGTGCTCGTATGTATAGGAGAGGGGCCGGATTTAGTTCAACCAATAGGATTACGGGAAAGGTGGGGAGAGTGGCCAATAGGAATTTAGGAAAAATAGCTCTGTAAACAGTAGAAAAATTAAGAAAATGTGGACTGAATATAAAATTTCCAACAGTCAGACAAATAGGGAATAGCGAAATCACAATTTACAAGGTTTTTAAAATTTTTATAAATTCCCTATTTGTCTGACTGTTGGAAATTTTATATTCAGTCCACATTTTCTTAATTTTTCTTCTGTTTACACAGCTAACTTTCCTAAATTCCTATTGGCCACTCTCCCCACCTTTCCCGTAATTCTATTGGTTGAACTAAATCCGGCCCCTCTCCTATATATACGAGCACTTCTCCTGATTCAGAATCCTTTTTGCACTGAAGACGGAACGCTTTAGGCTACCGAAACAGCTGTATGCATTTCCAATATTTTTCTTTTGGCGTTTCTGACGTAGTAGTTTATTCGGGGTTTTAATATCCCTGGAATATTTACTTATGGGCACTAGTATAAATTTTGTTTGTTTGCAAGAATATTCGTTAACATTTTCAGGTTTAACCCTTTTAGTCACAGTGTTCCCGCTGATGGAACACCTAATTTTAATTCTCAAGTGCAAAAACTCATCCCGGAAATTTTTTAGCAAAAATTTACATTTATAACATAGCAGAAAAGGCACTTTTTTTTAAACCTGAAAGTTTAAAATTTATTTTATTTTAATTTTGTTCGTAAATTCCGGTGGCAGTCTTAATTTAAATGATCGTAATTACCCTGTACCGCAAAGGATTAGGCGCGAATGTCTCTCAGGTTCTTTCGGGGTCAAATTAAACTCTCCGAATTACATAATTACAAACTATATACATTTGCCGTGTGTTCACATATTATGTATGAACTTTCTACATTGTAAAATAAAACATATAGAGAGAACGAAGTACCTAACAAATGTAACTATATGATTAAATTTAAAATCAAAATTCAAATGAAAGATATTTTCAGCGTTTTATTAAATTAGGCTATTTACCAATAAAAGCTATTTTTAGACTTTTCTTTTTTTTTTTTTTTTTCAACCATTGGGGTAATTTTTCATTTGAATTTCTTTAAATTATATGTCAAAAAATGTTTTCTTATGGAGCACTTTACTTTTTATTTATTTATTTATTTATTTATTTTTTATTTATTTTTTCATTTATTTATTTTTTTATTTTATTTATTTTTTTTTTTTTTTTGCAACTTTGCATTCTCATTAAATATTAATTCATAGTAAAATTAAACAGTTTCTATATTGCGAATAAAGTCTGTTCAAAATTACTAATAAAAAAAATTAAGATGTATATCTTCAAAGTAAAAAGAAAAACGAAAAACGAAAATTACCCAAAACCCTCAGTACAGCAGGAGACATAAGTTTGAAATAGTTCAGTTGAAAGTGTTAAATATTGTACATTCAAAAATTAGAACCTAAAGGTTTCATTACGAAATCCTTTCTTCATAGCTGCCAATATTTTAATTTATTCCGGAGTACATTTAGCCACGCCTTTATTTCGCACCACTTTATTTATATAAAAATTCTCTTCAATATATAACTTTGATAAAATAAGACAAAATTACTTTTAAAAAATAACTTTCCGGGTAGCTAGCTAGCCATTTGAAACTTTTATGATTATCTCTTAATTATTAGGAGTAAGCACTATAAAAATAGTAAAACATGGCACCTAAGTTTTGAATGCAGCTAAATTGAACTATTTTTCTGGTGAAGCATGCCATTTTATTTTTAACAGTGTACCTCTTTAATCAAGTAATCAGTTACTCTGCATTTATATCTTACAATAAATAGATTTTGTATTTTTTATACATGAACATGCGTAATAAGACATGAGGACAATTCAAGACATAAGGTAATTTTTCTATATATTTCAGTGGTATTGAATATGATGACTAATAGGAAGTTTTTTCTTTTCTCTACAACAATATTGTTGGAAAAATCACCATTTTCACATTTCTAATGAAAGTTGTTTTGCTGCCCTACATGAAACTTAAAATTCCCATTTATAAGCCTTTCCTCAACAGTTAGAGAAATCACTTTTTACTTTCTCTTACACAAAAGGTAGAGAAAGTATTGTTTTGGGGCCAAATTTTCTAAACTGAGTTTTATTATATTTACACGTTTTGAGGTTCCCTGAAATCAAAAATCATGTTTTTAGCGGTTGGTTTGTGTGTGTTTCTTAAATCAGCATATCTCAAGAACAAATAATAGCAGAAAGTCCAAACTTGGTATTCTAAATGTGTATTATATAGGGATGATACACTAAGCTTTTCATTGAGATGGAGCAAATGGTTCGTGTACAGGGATAACCAAGAGAATTCATATGCATTACGTCTATGGGGGAAATTGCAAGTAAGTAGAGTTTAACGTTTATAAGACTGCGCTAAACCAAATGAAATTAATATATATTTTTTATAGGCGTAAAAACATGTCTAATGTAAAATATGGTAGGGAAAACATTCACTGTTCGTTAGGGCTATACAAAAGAATTATATTATAGTGCGACAATAGTTGAAAATTAGTGGAAGCGTAATTCAGGCTGTACCGTGCATTATTACTATAGAATTATATTTAGGGGCTCCACGTGGCTTTTACACAATCCTCAAAAGATATACAGGGCTGGAAATATGTAAGCGATAACATTCTTTTATATTGTTAGTGGAAGTGCTTTACTATAATATTTTACCATGTCCAGGAAAGCTTCTCAGGAATTGAAATGAATTCCACATAGACATATTATAAAAAAAAATGTATGTTTTCATCACTTGTTTCAATTATTTCAATATTAATCGCTTTTTTTTAGTGCTAGAGGCCTATTTCAGTCGGTACAGTTGTCGAATTTTTATACGTCACTCTTAATAGTGCTAAGGGCCTATTTCAGTCGGTTTATTGAATGAGGTCCCCCCAAGGCACAACTTTGACATGAGTCTCCCCAAGGTACCCCTATTTCAGTCGGTACAGCGTTGTCGAATTTTTATACGTCACTCTTAATAGTGCTAAGGGCCTATTTCAGTCGGTTTATTGAATGGGGATTTATTGAATGAAGTCCCCCTAAGGCACAACTTTGACATGAGTCCCCCCCAAGGTACCCCTATTTCAGTCGGTACAGCGTTGTCGAATTTTTATACGTCACTCTTAATAGTGCTAAGGGCCTATTTCAGTCGGTTTATTGAATGGGGATTTATTGAATGAAGTCCCCAGGCCCAACTTTGACATGAGTCCCCCCAGGCCCAACTTTGACATGAGTCCCCCCAAGGCCCAACTTTGACATGAATTCCCCCCCCCCCCCCAAGGTACAACTTTGACATGAGTCCCCCTCCAAGGCACACCTTTGACATGAGTCCCCCCCAAGGCACACCTCCCCCTCATTGGGCAAAAGAGAAAAAACGTTGTTTTGCGGCTATAAGACAGTTTGGACTTCCAACGTTATTTGTTACAGTATCTGCAACTGAAACACATTGGTTTGATTTAATGAAAACTTTATTATGGAATTTAGATCGTCACGAATTAACTAAAGAAGAATTTGTCGATATTAACAAGTTTAGCAGTAGGCCTCTGGCACTAAATTAAAATCTGTCAATCTCAGATTTTCATGTTTTAAATAATGAAATAATGTCGTGTCTGTATATTTTTTTTTACATATTTACACGTTTCGAGGCTTCTTGATTACCAAAGTCAAGTTTTTTTTTTTTTTTTTTTTTCATTTGATCTTTGTCTGTGTGTCTTAGAGTAACTTAAAAACGAATGATTTCAGGAGATCTAAAAGTTTTATTTCCAAATTAATATAAGGTTATTGCTAGAAACGTTTGATCAAGACTAATAAGTTCCAAGGAATGTTGCGTGCGAAAGTTGTCTGAATAATTTTAACTCTTAATTTTAATAACAGATTTAAATTCTATATAAATGTAGGTGCAGTAATGAAACAAAGGGTTGAGGGGGGCAGTAGCCCCTCTCACACAGAACTAATTATCATATAAAATTCTTCCCAAGCTTAATTTGAATTATTTGAAAATGTAGGTTTACATAAAATAACTTGTTATCTTACGCCTGAATCTCCAACCTGTATTTATAGTATTAAGTTTCAGGATAAGAGAAAGTCATGTGAGTGACACACCAGATTATTTAGAACGAAATACAAGCAGAATAAGAAATTGCAGCAATATTTTTTAAATATTTAAAATATTATTAAAGACATCAAAATTTAGTTTCTATTTTATACCTCAATGAATGGAAGAAAGCCTTAAAAATTCTAATTTTACAATAAGTATTAACTGGAAACTGCTGTAATCGTGAAAAATTCGACCGAGACAATTTGGTGCAGCTACATATTTTGAGGTATCATAAAATTATGTTTTCATATCTTCACTGTGATGTGAAAGATTATGTCTGTTTTAAACAAAAATGAAAGCAAAAAATTTTCTTTCTCTTTATATACATAAATATTAATTTTAATTCTACCAGTATCAAAATAAATAAATAAAATTTCTAGCAGGCTTTAGTTTTTTGTTTTAAGTGTTTCCAGGAATTATCTTTATTCTTGATATATTCTCGAAATAAATTGAAAGGATAAATTATGAATAATTATCTTGTCTCTTAGATATGATAAATGAGAGGGATTAACGGAAATTTTCGTCGTGTCATTTTAATAGAATTTGTATTTCCTCCGAAAATTTATTCCACTTCGCCTATTGTAATTGCTTCTGTTTATTCCCCATAATTTATAGTCTTTTGTATGGTTTATTGTAAAATGTTATATTGACATACTCATAAATAAAGGACAACGAGTATCGCTTCATTCTAAGAAAATTTCAGAAATTTAACTATACATTTTTACTTGCATTACCCTACTACCGAAAGCAATTGAAGTATTGTATTCGGTCCAAAAATTCGATATCGAGTTTTCACCTGATTCACACGCTTTAAGGCCTCCTGAGTCTAAAAAAGTAGTTTTTGGCGATTGGTCAGTGTGTATGTATATATGTATATATGTATGTATGTACAATGTATGTATGTGCGGAATCTTCTGGCTATCACATCTCCGAAATTAATAGAGGTAGAACTGCGAAACTTCACAATTGATACAGGTCTGGTGTACAGATGAATTTCCCAAATTTTGGTGAAAATTAGAAAACCGGAAGTGGGTAATCGGAAACCAGAAGTGGGTAATTGGAAACCGAAAATGGGACCATAAGTTCGTATCTCAAAAACGGCTTTAACGATTTTCTTCAAAGTTTCTATATACAGAGAGGTAAAATTATTAGAATAAATGTGAAATTTACAATAAAATCTTGTTATATCAAAGAAATAATACTTAAAAAAAAGAAAAAAAATGACATATTTGGTATTTTGAAGTCTGCATTAGGTTGCCACTCAAGTTAGAAGGTAAATTATTAACAGCTTTCATTTTTTAAAGATAATTGTATGCATTATAATTGAACGGGAGGTTGAGAGGTGCGTTCGCCCCCCTCGCACAGAATTATTTATCAAATATAACTGTTCCTAAACCTATTTTAGATTATTATTAAAGTACGTTGAGCTTTATCATCTTACTTTATTATTCTTAAGATATAATATGCAATTTATGGTATTGAAATACAGGGTAAGAGAAAGTCGTATGAGTGACGCATAAGATTATTTTTTTTTCATAATACGATCAAGTCAAACAGAATGAAAATTGGTAATTTAGAGTTCATTTTAAATATTTCATTATTATTATTGTAGTTATTGTTATCTATACATATAAAAGAGTACTTCCACTCACCCACTCACTCACTGACTCATCAACGCACAGCAAAATCTACTGGAGCCACTGACTCGAAATTGGGTCAGATTACAGAACATATAGTGTAAGCACCCCCTAAGAAGCGATTTTGCGAAATTCGCCCCCCAAGGGGGTGTAGGGGGCAAAATGTGATTTCACAAAAACCTTCATATCTCAAAGAAAAAAACAGATATCCGTAAAATTTTTGCTTTAAAATATAGCTAATTTAATTATCTAAAAACCTATTTCTGGAATTTTAAAAGTTCGGTTCCCAAGGGAGGAAAGGGGGCAAAACGTGATTTCACATGCGCAAAACGTGGTTTCACATACTCCTATATATCTCAAACAGAAAAACAGATATATGTGAAATTTTTGCTCTAATATACAGCTAATACAAATACCTAAAAACTAATTTCTGGAATTTCCGGAATTCAGCCCCCAAGAGGGGAGGAGAGGGGGGCAAAACGTGATTTGAAATAATCCTTTATATTGCAAACAGAAAAAAATATATGTGTAAGATATTTTTGCTCTAAAATATAGCTCCCATAAATACATAAAAACTAATTTCTTTAATTTTAGAAATTCGTCCCAGGTGGGGCGGGAAAAGGGGGCTATGGGGTAAAAAAATAGAAATATAGTTAGACCGTTCAAAATTGGTACAGATAGGTTTTAGAGATCTGCAAGTCAAATGAGGATATTTTTGAAAGTGTAAAGTTATTAGGACGGTCAGAAAGGTGGGGGGGGGGCGGAGAAGCAAAAAAATAAAAATAGAGTTAGACCGTTCAAAATTGGTACATAAAGGTTTTTGATACCTACAAATCGATTGCGGATATTTTCGAATTTGTAATGTTATTAGGATCGGTGGGAGGAGGGGATGGAGGGGCAAAAAATAAAAATTGAGTTAGGTCGTTCAAAATTGGTACATAGATATTTTTGATACTTACAAATCGATTGCGGATATTTTCGAATTTGTAAAGTTATTAAATGGGTACATGGAGGTTTTTGATACCTACAAATCGATTGCGTATATTTTCGAATTTGTAAAATTATTAGGATAGACGGGGAGGGGGTGAAGGGGCAAAAATATATAAATAAGAGTTAGAGCGCTGAAAATTAGTGTTGTTAGGTTTTGAGGCCCGATAAATCGATTGCGGATATTTTCGAAAGTACAGAATTATTACGAAGGGCGGGAAGGGATCGGACGCAGGGGTAAAAATAAAGAAATTCAGATAAAATGTTGGAAATTAGTATTATTAGGTTTAAAAGCCCGAGAGAACGACGGCGAGTATTTTTTAAAGTCTAAAATAATTAGGAGGGGCAGGAACGGTAGGTGAAGGAGCATGCGAGCCTGTATGCGCTGCCGCAGGTAGTGGTGGCCCTAACCGATTATTCCACTGATGGGAGAATTTTTTATTTATTTATTTATTTATGTTTTTCCCTTACGATAATATAGTGATTCATTAAAAGTGTTGAACATAAATGCGCGCTCGCAGCGCACAATTCCCTGCGCTGCAAAGGGCAGTGGGGATCCATTGCGACATTTTTTCCAATTACATTTTTTTTTCTTTTTTTTTTTTCGCATGATAAAAAATTATGTAATTTTGAGAATTCATTAACTATAGTGATTCATTAAAAAATATTGACCAGCGAAGCGTGCGTAGCCTGCTAGTTATTATTATTTGCAGTATTTTATAATTTATCTATATTTATCAATGTGCGGCTAAAGTTAAGATGGTTATCGTGTTTGAGGAAGGGAAGACCTTGGCGAAAAGCGTCCGAGCTACTTCAGCAACAAATTGTAAGTCGCCCAGGATGGGCGTATACTAAACCTGTCCCCATTTGAAAAATTATCTAAATATGTTCTGAGTTTAAAGTCTAAATCTTTATATAAAAAAACCCTGGTTTGCACTGGTATCTCTTAAATTTAATTTTAAAAGCTTTCGGGATTTTAACTTAAAGCGCTTTGGCAATACTTGTTTAACATAATCATAATGTTTAATACTTTCTTCCGGTTCGCATGCTATCATCTAAACAATACCCACCGGCAAAAGGACATTAAGTTTTAAACCCAATCTTCTTGTAGGGAAATCTTTTTTTGCTTGAATATATATATACATATAATAAAAGAAGATGTGTGTGTGTGTGTGTGTGTGTGTGTGTGTGTATGTATGTTCGGTGCTTTATAGGAAAACAGCTGATCACAGAGCTACGGAAATTTGCAAAGAGATTCATAATGACCTCTCCCGATATACCTTGAAGCCCGATTTTCAAATTTATGATTAGTTTTCTTTTAATTAGAAGTTTTTGTTTTATTGGAATTGGATTCTACCATAGTGTTTCCGTGCCAGTGTGAGGATTCCGTTATGTCGGTCAATGGTTTAGTCGGTTAAAGCGCCAAGTTGTTAATGAGATAGACGTGGGTTCGATACTCGGTGGCAGATGTCTTACTTCTCTTGCAGATAATTAATAGATAAGATGTCAATTGTAAAAGAAAATATTTCATTGTCTAAACAGTATCCTAAGAAATTCTGATTAGTTTTTTTTTTTTTTTTTTTTTTTTAAGTTTTCTTTTAGTTACTAAAACGCACAAAATAAAAAATTAAGTGGAAAAAAAAAAAAAAAAAACTGGAACCGAAAAAATCATAAAATAAATATTTATTCTTGAAGAGACATAGTTATAAAAATATAAAAGTTTCATCAATAAGTAAATTAAAAAAAAAATTATGGATGTTTCACTTTTGCAAGAGATGGAATATTTTAAGTAATCAAAATACTTTAAAAGCATCCGACAACAACATTCGAGATTCTTTTTATATTTGTTAAATTTTTGATTTTTTAAAAAGTTAATTAAAATACAAAAATAATTTTTTAATAATAACTTTAAAATTAGCCTATTAAATATTAAGTTATTTTAAATTTAATTGTTGCCTGAAAAGTCTTACAGCTCATTTTTTTCGACAAATAAGTATATATATATTCACGAGAATAATGAAAATACGCTACTGAATAATGAAACTTGAATATTTTATAGATGCTGAGATACAGTCATCTTTGAAGTCATAGTTCCTAAAAAAATAACAAATCTACCTGCCATCGATAAATACCCAGATTCAAGTACCCGGAAAAGACCTTTCTGCAGGCAGTGGTAACCTGGTCCCGATGCAGTGGGGGCGAAAAAAGGCGCTGCAGACCCCCGAAGCAAGGTTTAAGACGATTTCAATCTATGGGGAACTCAGGTAATCGCAAAATTTTCGATCTCGGTTTTTTTACTTTTTTACACGTTTTCAGGTGTGAGGAATCTGAAAATGACAAAATTTGTATGGTGTCCGTCTGTAAGGTGTCTGTTAGTGTGTTAGTCCGTTAGTTTGTTAGTCTCTTTACACGATATCTCACGAACAAATGATCGCAGAGAGGTCAGGCCAGTTTTAAAATATTACTTTCAATACTGGCAAGAACCCTATTCATTTACAACATTCGAATTAAAAGACTTCGTAAGTTATTAGAAATTTACGCTTTTTTTAACATGGGAAAATAGGACAAAATTTCACTTAAACTTGCATTAAATGGAAACGTTTTACTGTAAAAATGTCAGACCAGTTTTAAAATATCAGTTTTGATGCCGGAATGAACATCAGTAACTATAAATATGCTACTTTGAAAATTTCGCAAGTTATTGGAAATTTACGAATTTCTTAACATGACAGTATAGGGCAAAATTTCACATAAACGTCAATTTTGAGAGATATTTTCATCGTAAACATGTCAGAATACTTTTGAAATATTATTTAGGATACTGACATGAATACCATAGAGTATGAATTTCCTAATTTAAGAAATTCGTAAGTTATTTGGAATTTACGATCCTTTTAAAATGGCAGAAGAATACAAAATTGAGCATAAACGGCCATTTTCAGGATCATAACTATAATATCAGATAATATATCAGATAACTTCAAAATAACATTTATGATACTTGTATGAACATGACTGATTACAAATATTCTAATAGGAAAATTTCGTAACCTATTCGTTATTTAATATTTTATGAACATAACAAAATTCAAAATTTTCCATATAAATATGCATTTTGATTATTGTTGCATTGGAAATAGTAGCATAAAAACTAAACTACGAAATTTACCCTAATAAAATAAATTAATAGTTTGGAATAAGATAAATATATCGAAGTCAACGGTGGATAGCCTATTAGGCGGGGATTTTATTCTGTCACTGTGTCAAGCGTTTTTTCAAATTCATTTTTCTTAACGTGATAACTATTTTAAGAGAATGTCCTGTTCTAGAAATTTATGAATATATATATATGATGGGGAACAAAGCAGAGTCCACCTATGCCAACTAGTTTTTTTTTTTTTTTTTTTTTTTATAATGCGATATCAAAAATACGTAGTAATTCACTTTTATTGAAAATTCATTTAAATATAGTGACCAGCGAAAAGGGCGTAGCCTGCTAGTGGTCTAATAAGAAAATAATTATAAGATAAAATAACTTTTTATAAACCATGATTTTAAATTTTCTGTTGAATCGCAGATATATAACTAACTACATTAGAACTTTTATCATTGCGTATTGTTATGGAATTGTAAATAATTGTATTTATTTTTGAATAAATTCTTTCAAAGATGCTTAGTAAGTTGATATAATGTCTTTTTTCTGCATTTCCAGCTCTTTTTCGCGTGGAAACAGCTTAATTTTCCCTTTAAAATGCATTAAAAAGCTCCAATAGGCAGGTAATGGATTTGGCGCCAAATTTCACGACTTATTGCCCTTGGCGACTTTTTTGGCGACTTTTAGCGAGAACATCCTTACTACCGATATTCCAAAGATGGACTTTCTAAAGCGATTGGTTAAAGAGTTACGGGAAATTTGAATTAAAAAAAAATTGGTTTTAAATATAAAATATTAATCCTTTCAGAACAACATACATTTGCATCATGAACTACATTAGCACTTTATCAATGTGTAGAAAATCTTTAAAGTGATAATGCCGTCAATTTTGGTCAGTTAACTTTTTGCAATTTTTTAACGTTCACGTTTAATTAAATATATTTATTTTTATGTCGAAAGAAAATGAACTCGTATTTTTTTTTTTTTTTTTTTTTTTTTTTTTTTTTTGGCAACAATTAAATTATAGCTAATATTTTAATGACTATTTTTATTGCTATTAGGAGGTTATTACTTTCATATTTTAATTAATTAAAAGAAAACTATTCGAAAATTCGACAATCTGACATCGAAGTATTGTGTTGTGACCGGGTTCTGAGCTACTGTGAAAGTTTCAAATGTCTAGCTAGTAGGGAAGTTAGTTAAAAAATAGATTGCAAGATTTGTACCAGACAAACAAACAAACAAACAAGAATAGAAGTTAATAAAAAGGTGATAAAATAACATTTGTCTAATGAGACCATTTTATGGAAAAGTGTATTATGGAAAAGTTGCTTCTTTAGAATCTTTGCAAGCGTCACTTTAAACCTAGCAATACTTTAAAGATATATACAGAATATGAATTATTATCATAAATTGAATAAAAAACGCATTCATAAAAAGTGCAATCAAAACAGGAATTAGTTTTTATTTTAAACAAAAAATTATGCCAAAACAAATAAATGAAATGTCACCGCCAATACGGCGACAAAAGTTTATGAGGAGTCATGGAGGTCCTATACTTATATACTATACAGCTTGCGGAAGTATGAAAACTGGGTCGTCAACCATGAATTTTAATTTGAAATCTTTCTTTGAATAATTTTGGTTTCATTGTTGCACAATATTAATTTGGATCTAATAATAATTTGACTTCTGGTAAGTTACACCTTTAATTAGGTGGGAAAATTGGTATAATATTTATGAGCTTCAAATTTTACAAGTAAATTAAAAAAAAAATAAAGTACGAAAATTTCGCACAGGTTTGCTAGTCCATACAATAAAATAAGATGTTTGTTTGTCTGCGTGTGTCATTGTGTATATATATCCGGAGTTCTTTAAGAAAACGGCTGAGCACAGAGTTACACAAATTTGCATGATGGTTTGTTATTACCTTTTTTGATGCACCTCGAAGCCGGATTTTCGAATTTTTGATTAGATTTTTTTTAAATTAACTAGACGGCTCTGTCCCCTGCTCGTTCCGCTCACCAACCCCCGGTTCGCTTCACTTATTAATATCCCTGTGAGGCTTTTCACTAAATATGAATATTAATAGTGTATAACACAAGACAAAAACAGAAAATGTTATAGAAATTCCCATGTTTAATGTCAAATTGAAATACATAATATTCAATACCACATATATATATATATATATATATATATATGTGGTATCGGACCTTGCTTCCCCGAACATTGGAATCTAAAGCTACTTAGTTTCTGTTTGCCGTACCTGGAATCCTGAACGGCTGAGCTTCGACGGAGAGTGCAGAATACTGGCGGAAAGATGCGAATGTGACGTAAGCGGGCGCAGCTTCCGGAAAGGTACGGCTGCTAAGAGCGTTTGAAGAGAGGAGTTCAGAGTGCAATTGACGGCCGGATGAGAAGGCACGCACATTTTTAAGAATACCTGTTTAGACGACGTTTACGAGAACTGAAAAGCGAAGTAATAAGTAATATGTTTGTGCCGCAAGTTGTTTTAATCGAACTATCAAATGGACATTAGATCAGTATAATTCTAATTCATTAACGTTTTCTGTAAATAATGTATTATATTTTAACTTTCTTTATTAAATTTTAAATAATTAGTAAATAATTGAATTAGTACGTTATTGTTTTAAAAGCCCACATAAATTGGATCTTACATCTCAGAAGTGGGATTGAACGCGAATTTTAATTTAAAGTAAATTTTAATAGAACGTTAATTTTTAGTTAACATAAATTTTGATCGCTCGTAAATTTTAATATAAAGTGGATTTTTAATGAACCACAAACTTTGATTAAACACAGACTGTTATTACAATATAAACTGAACTTTTTTATTTTAAAAACTGTTGCTGAACAGCTGAACTGTGGTAAGTGGTGAATTATAAAGTTTTTCTCTATATTGATATTTATGGTGTGACATTCGACAACTATGTGGATAAAACCGAAAGTGAGAACTGGATAAGTGACCGGTCATATTAAGCAACGAAGTGTGAAATATGTTCCGCAAAGTGCTCAACGATTAAAAAGTGAAAAATCAACTAGACGGCCAAAATTTAGAACAACAAACCATCTGCTGTTTCGGTTCTACAAAGGTACGTGTATTTTTGTTTTGTTGTACAATGGTTTCTCTTGGGGATATTCCCAAAATTGGTGTTGCACTGAGGACAGAAAAATACAGCAAAATTAGAATTCTGCATCGGTTTTTATTCAATGACGAAGGTGATAGAAAAAACAGATGCAGAATAAAAAAAATTAGATGATTTAATTTTGCCGTTGACGATGAAAATTATATTAAAAAACAAAAATTCATCGACGAATATTTTTCGTTGAATGAATTGATTATTATAAGTAACTTATTAAGTGTTTCATTTGACGGCACGAAAGAAGAAATACGTGATAGATTATTATTAAAATTAAATGATATTGAATTACTCAAAGAGGAAAACTCCGACAACGATTCAGAAGATGATGAGTCTGAAAACGAATTTAGCAGTGATAATGACGTCGAGAAAATTGACTCCTCTGTGCAATGCCATATAAATAATGATGATGAATGCCACATAAATAATGATGATAAAACTAAAACTAGTATGTTGTGGCCACCACAAGACTTTCTTCTATATTTTCCTATACAAATTCACGCAGTAAGAATATTAAAAAAAAAAAAAAAAATACGATTTTTTTCAAAGTTTTTTTTTCGTTAAAAGTAAAAAAAATCGATAACGTTGTTTTAAATTACCACATATTTATAGTTCAACCATTCGTTTTAAAGGTATTGACGAGACCATTTGAAAGATACTGATCTTGAAAATTTACACTCCCCCCCCCCCACCCACTGCCATGTTAAAAGTTTAGAAAAAATACGATCACAGCGCCACCTGTTGAGCGATTGATCCCCAAATCTAATCAGCCTCAGTTTATGTCAGGGGCCAACTAAATACCAAGTCTGGTTAAATTTCGTTAAAAAAAAAAAAAAAAAAAAAAAAAAAAAAATACGATTTTTTTCTTTTTTTTTTTTTTTTTTTTTTTTTGTTAAAAGTAAAAAAAATCGATAACTTTGTTTTAAATAATCACAGATTTATAGTTCAACCATTCGTTTTAAAGGTATTGACGAGACCTTTCGAAAGATACCCATCTTGAAAATTTACTCCCCTCGAGGGGGGACTTCCCCCCCAGGGGGTGGCGAGGTTCCTACGCATACAAAATTTTTTTCCCAGTTGACTATCTCTATTATAAATAATTCTTGTAAATTTCATAATGATTACTAAAAAATAATTCTCTTTATGCACATTTATACAAAATTTTGTCCTATATCACCATGTTAAAAATTTAGAAAAAGCGGGATGGCAACGCAACCTGTAAGACAATTTTTACCAAAAGTTGATAGGCACTAATTTATGTCAAGGTGCAACTACATACCAATTTGTATGAAATTCTGTGCAGTAGTTCTTGAGATACAGTTGCCACAAAATTTTGTCACACACACACACAGACAGACAGACAGACAGACATTTTCTAAAAATGGTCAAATCGTGTTCTGCAGCTCTCAAAACGTGTAAATTCATCAAAAACCCGAGGTCGAAAATTTTTACGAATCCAATACTTTCTCTATATTACATATAGAAGAAAGTAAAAAGTACAAATTGTAGTAATAATGTGAATTTTGGATCACATGGTGCAACTGTTTCTTTCAATGACTGAAAATAATATTTCCAAATTTAGTGGCGAGCCGCATGAAAATATTATTGATTGGCTTACTGAATTCGAAGAGATGTCGAATATGTTTAATTTGAACGAATTGCAAAAAATTATTTTCTGTAAACGATCGTTGAGCGGAAACGCTCTACTCTTCATCAGATCTGAAAAAACACTTTTCACATATAAAAAATTAAAAAAAAGCGCTCATCAATGAGTTTAGGTTTGAGATTAACTCTGCCTCATTACATGATATCCTAAATAAAAGGAAGATTAAAGCCAATGAATCAGTTACGGAATATCATTTTAAAATGCGTGAACTGTCTAAAAACGGGCACATTGATGATGCCGCAATAATGCACTACGTGATCCAAGGAATTAATGATAAACCTGAATATAAAGTTATTTTGTATGGTGCAAAAACCCTTCACGATTTCAAAGAGAAAATAAAATTGTATGAAATGTTTAAGAGAGACAATGAGAAAAATAAATTTAGATTGGATAAAATAGATAATGCAAAACCGAAGCACATAGCCTATAACGTGCATAAAAAATTTAGTCCCAAAATTGAAGCAAATAAATTCTGTTATAGCTGTGGCGATAAAAACCACTTATCCAGGGACTGCCCCCATAAGGCAAAAGGCCTGAAGTGTTTTGCATGTAAGCGGTTTGGGCATAAAAGTTCGGAGTGCCCAGGTTCAAAACCAGAAGTTGAGGCATTGTATATTGGTGTAAATCGTAATTTGAATAAAATTATACAAGTAAATGATATAAATTTCAGTGGCATAATCGATACGGGAAGTGAAGCAACATTGTTGCGCAAAAATGCTTTTGATAAATTGAATGTGAATAGATTAAATTCTATGAGTACTACTTTGAAAGGGATTGGGAAATGTTCCATAAAGCTGTTAGGCTCATTTGATGCCGATCTTAAAGTTGATGATTTTAAAAGTAAAACTGATATTTATGTTGTACATAATGATATGATACCATATGATATAATTATCGGCATGAATGTGTTAATGTTAAGTGAAACAACGATTAATGTAAAGGTATTTTTGTGAAAAATAAATCTAATTCTCTCGAGGTAAATTTAGTAACAGTAACTTCCAGTAAATTCATATAAGAAAGAAATGAAGTCGAATATTGCTATTGATGCCCCTATTAACTGTAAAAACAAAATTCTTGAGAAATCCCCAGAAATACATGAAACATTGAATAGTATTAATAAGTGTAAAAATATGACCCCCAACCTGTTATGCTGTCAAAAAAATCATTAGAATCTTCCGAAAAAGCCGTAAGTGAAAATGACGACGACAACAAGAATAACGAAAGTGATGACGATACGATGCTTTTGAAGGACGATAATAGTGTAGATGATGACAGTGAGGAAGAGGAGGAGCCTCGACGGCAGAAACAAAGTCAGACGAGTATTTTCCAGATAGATTGTGATAGTGAGGAAGAGGAAGAGCCTGGACGAAAGGGACGAAGTCAGACGAATGTTTCCCGAATGAAGTCGCTAAATCCAGAAAACACTTATTCGAAGAAAGATGAAAAACGAATCCTACTTGAAAAAATTTCATAGTTAGCCGAAGAGTTGAAAGAGTTAAAAGAAAAAGTTGAAAAAAATTCCAAACTCCTTAAAAGAAAGAAATCGAGAAAAAAGCCATCGACGACAGATTCCATTGAGTGTGAAAGACAGAATTTCCCAAAAGAAGAGTCTGCCAGTGTAAATTTGAGAAAGTTGTTCATTCCATCACTTCCATTGAAGACTACAATTAGCAAGATAGATGTATTATTTCCTAAAACTGTGCAAATACAATTAGAAGTTTTCCCTGCATATAAGACTGCCATTATAGACTTTTTGACTGAACAAGATGCTACAGAAACCTTAAAAGACATTAAAACTGAAAATGATCAATTAGAGGTTCTCGAGTTCGAGTCCCAAGATAACTTCGAGTCCCAAAGTAAAGATTTGCGTAATCATGACAATAAACAATTTTCCAAAGTTAAAAAGAAAAATAAAGCAAAATATAAATTGAGTAGACATCCACCAAAGACTGGCACAATAGGCGACCAAGTTGCCATTAAACTAAAAGTGATGTACTTTTATGATTATAAGACAGTGAAAATAAAAAATGAGAATATTAATGATATAATTAAAGATAGATGCCATGAAGGCTCCCGTTGCACATCTACTCATGTTAAGATCCTCAAACGTTGGATCACTTAGTTTAAAAGCAAAAATATAAACTGTAAATAAGTATGTTATTATTTTGTGTTGCTTTTGTGTTTTTTTTTTTTTTTTTTTTTTTTGTATTTTTCAGTGTGGCCGCCTGGAGGACCAGACGACGCAGGATGGCCGAGCTTATGGTATCGGGCCTTGCTTCCCCGAACATTATAATATAAAGCTACTTAGTTTCTGTTTGCCGTACCTGGAATCCTAAACGGCTGAGCTTCGACGGAGAGTGCAGAATACTGGCGGAAAGATGCGAATGTGACGTAAGCGGGGCAGCTTCTGGAAAGGCACGGCTGCTAAGAGCGTTTGAAGAGAGGAGTTCAGAGTGCAATTGACGGCCGGATGAGAAGGCACGCACATTTTGACGAATACCTGTTTAGACGACGTTTACGAGAACGGAAAAGCGAAGTAATAAGTGATATGTTTGTGCCGCAAGTTGTTTTAATCAAACTATCAAATGGACATTAGATCAGTATAATTCTAATTCATTAACGTTTTCTGTAAATAATGTATTATATTTTAACTTTCTTTATTA
The DNA here is from genome assembly GCA_963930645.1 of Salticus scenicus. NCBI lineage: Eukaryota > Metazoa > Arthropoda > Arachnida > Araneae > Salticidae > Salticus > Salticus scenicus. The sequence continues at coordinate 345,316,847 of OZ005650.1, read as the reverse complement.
AATTTTAAATAATTAGTAAATAATTGAATTAGTACGTTATTGTTTTAAAAGCCCACATAAGTTGGATCCTACATATATATTAATAGAAAGAAATTCATAATATTTAGAATATTTTGTGTTACAACATTGCTATATATGACCCATTGGCAACTTTTAAATTTTTGTCAGTATTTGGCAATGAATGTTTTGGTGTAATTGCTTGTAAAATAAAAAAAAAAAAAAAAAAAAAAAAAAAAAAAAATCTAGTACTTATAATCGAAAGCCAATACTTTTTCCAAATACTTATACTTTTTTCTGTTGCCTACACTTTTTAGATGATGAATTTTTGCTATGCCAAAATTAGAAATATGAAATGTGTCCCAAGAATGTCTAATTTTGTAATGTTAAAAAATTATATAAGATTTATAAATGAGTTTGACTCTATTCGGAACAACTTGCATGTTGGTCCACAACTCTATTTGTCGATTTTCTTTTGGTGATTACGGCGAAATGCGATTTTGGAAAATGATTGTCATGGATTCCAAACGTAAACAAAGTGAAAATGCGTTTTTCAAAATGTGCCTGAATTGTAATGTACATAAATAAATTAAGCCTATTTTTAATATTATTAAAATAAATATTTAAAGTTAACTTTCCTTTCTTTGCATTAAAAAAAAAAAAAGGACCAGCAGAATGCATAAATATATATATATATGCTTTCCGGGAACTAATATAGCGTTTGTCCATAAGTACATTTGGTAATTTTTCTTTGGTGATTATGGCAAAGTGCGATTTTCGTAAATGGTTGCTATGGATTCCAAGCGTAAACAAAAGCAAAACGCGTTTTTCAAAATGGCGTCATTATTAACATACAAAATTCATTAAGCTTATTTTAAATTATTTATGCCATTATCGTTCAAAGAAAAATCGCTATCCAGTTGCGGACCAACACAATACTTGAACCCCACATTTTTTTCAAAAATTCCAAAAACATTTCTCTCTCTCTAAATAACTGACAATGTTATGAACCCACGTTCTGTATTTTATTATTATACTTAAAATTGTAATATTGGTTTGTGAATCTGGCAACAAGTCAGTTTCTCAAGTTTAAGTTTTGTTCTGGATTAAGTACGTTACGTTTGATTAAGCTCTTTTCCATTTACGTATAAATATTTCATATCATCTGTAAATAAACATAGTTTTAATTAGTACGATATGTGTATTCTTTGAATGCTGATAAGTAACATTTGGCGTCCGCGATATTTAACTCGAATATGTTTGTTTTCATAACTGAAATAAGTAACTAGTACTTTCTTTGCTTTTGAAATATTCTTTTGTTTGCATTTACTTAACTGAAATTTATAATGAATCAAAAGAATAACGATGGTGCAAATACGAACCAAACAAAGAATGATAGTGTGAATACCAATGTTTTGGATAATTTGGAAAGAGAACGAACAAATTCTCGACGTCAATTTACGACTGCTTGTAACCAGTTCGATGAGTTAATAGCTGACACGACGATAGAAAGTAAGCAAATTTCTGTGATATTTAATAAAATTTTGGATAAGTCAGAACGTTTATTTAAGATTGACTCTGAATTGAGTGAGCTTTTAGAATTAAGTGATGATGAATATGATCAGATTGAATCATATAGAGATCGTTTTATAGAAATCAAAACTATACATGAAAAAAATGAGCAGTCATCTCACGATGAAGTTTCTAGTACAAATTCGATTTCTGGCCTTAATTTAAAACTTCCTAAGATAAATTTAAAATAATATGATTTGGTTCCTAGAACATGGGTTGCTTTTTGGGGACAATTTTCCCGCATCCATGTTGATGATAGCATACGAGAAGAAGATAAATTTCAATATTTACTTTCTTCATTGAAGTCAAAAACCAAAGCCAGAGATATTGTAGAAAGTTATCCACCTTCCAAGGATAATTATATTAAAGTTATTGAGCATCTTAAGTCGAGATTTGGAAGAACGGATCTTCTAATAGAAGTTTATGTACGTGATCTTTTAGCTTTAGTAAGTAATAGATCATCCGTGAAATCGGAACTTTATGATAAATTAGGATCATATTTTAGAGGATTAGAAACCCTTGGCGTCACTACTCAAAATTATGCTGCTATGCTTTATCCGGTAATAGAATCTTGCTTACCTGCTGAAGTTTTGAAAGCCTGGGATAGATATAGGCTTAATAGGGAAACTAATGCTGAGGATTCTTTAACTTTGACTAAAGAAAAATTATTAGAAAATTTAATGTCATTTTTGCAACATGAAGTTGAGGGTGAGGAGCACCGAGTTTTAGCAGAAAGTGCCTTTGGCAATGCCATGAAAAATAAGAAAGAGCATAATTCGCCAATTTCAAGGAACGAGCCAACAGCATCCGCTTTAATAAACTCCTCACCACCTAATAAGAAGCTTAATTGTATTTTCTGTGATCATAATCACTCCAGCCAAAACTGTAACAGAGCTGCGACTTTAAGCAATGAAGAAAGAAAATCAATAGTTATAAAGAAAAAATGTTGCCTAGTTTGCCTAAAACCTAATCATTTGGCGAAAAACTGTCGAAGTAATGTAAAATGCATTGTATGCAGCAGACGGCATTATCCACTGCTTTGTCCAGATTTGAAAACGAAATCAACTGATATGCCAAGCAATCAAAATAGAATAGAGGGGGAAAATTCTGCTACTCTATTTGCTTCATCGTTACATGAAATTTATTTGAAAACATTAATTGTACGCTTACGTCATAAGAACAAGTGCCTGAATGTTAGAGCCCTGCTTGATGATGGATCTCATAGATCATATATAGAAAAGAGTTTGGTTCAAGAACTTAAGTTAACTCCAGTAGGGACAGAAACCTTATGCCAAGGACTATTTGGTTGCAGTACTACACCGTTGAAAGAACATGGGCGTTTTAATGTGGTTATAGAAAGTACTGATGGAAAATATTCAACCAAACTTTCATTTTTAGATCAATCTAAGATTTGTTCAAATTTGCCCAAAATAAAAGATAAAATTTTAATATCACAACTTTCATCAAAGGGGATTACGTTATCTGATGTTGGCAATGATATACCTCCAATTAGGTTACTCATCGGCGCAGACATTATTTGTTCACTTCTAACTGGAAGAATTGATGTGCTGAAAGGAGGATTATCAGTAGTCGAAACTAAATTAGGTTGGACTGTACTAGGACTTGGTCGAAAGCGTGAAATATTGAATACAGTATCTTTATGTTTACAAAATGTCGAATTAGAAAAATTATGGGATTTAGAAACATTCGGCATAAATGATCCCATTCAAGAAAAAGCTAGGAAAATTTTAGACGAAGAAACACTTCTTCATTTTACTGAGACTGTTAAGATCAATGAGGAAAATAGATATGAGATTTCACTACCCTGGTTGGCAGGACATCCTCAGTTATTCAATAACTATGATAAAGCAGCATTAAGACTTATGGAAACAACTAAATGCTTGCTTAAAGAAAATTACTTTGAGGAATACAATGGCATTTTTCTTCGTTGGGAGAGTGAAGGCATAATAGAAGAAGTGGAACCAGCTCAAACTACTGAAGCTTTATATTATTTACCGCACAGACCAGTGATTAAATTATCAAGTGCTACTACAAAAATTCGTCCAGTGTTTGACGCTTCATCAAAGACTTCTGGTGGTGCATCACTAAATGACTATCTAAGTACTGGACCAAGTCTAATTCAACAAATTCCTCTACTTCTTAACAAGCTCAAAATAGATGCTTTAGGAGTCACAGCAGATATCAAGCAAGCATTTCTGCAAATTAGTGTTCGTCCAGAAGACAGAAATGTGTTAAGATTTCTCTGGTGGAAAGATAAAGATCGATCAGCAAACAAAGAATACCGGCATACCCGTGTTGTATTTGGAGTTACTTCAAGTCCATTTTTATTAAATGCTACTATTGATTATCATTTGCAACATCAACAATTCGAAACCATGGAATTACAAACAACAATGGAAATACTTAAGAAAGGATTTTATGTCGACAATTTAATCACAAGTGTCCAAAATGAAGATGAATATATGAAATTGCAGGTTCAATCTAAAGAAGTTATGAAAATCGGTGGTTTTGATTTACGCTGCTGGACATGCACAGGAGATGAAAATCAGGAAGATCATTCAGTTCTTGGTTTAAAGTGGAATACAGAGTCTTACGAGCGTAAGTGTAATTTTCCCAAAGCAATAGAAAATTTAGATGATGTAGGTACTAAAAGAAAATTACTTTCAATAGTTAACAGTGTTTATGACCCAATTGGTTTTACGTTACCTGCCATGCTGTTTCCTAAGTTACTCCTGCAAGAGGCATGGAAGAGAAAAATAAGTTGGGATGAACCGCTTCCCAATGATCTCCAGTTACAGTATAAAAACTGGGTGAAACATTTTCATTGTATACAACAATGTTCTATTCCAAGAAGAATGCTTTATGGATCTAAAGAAGATGCCACTCTACACTTGTTTTCAGATGCATCAGGTAATGCTTATGCTTGTTGTGCGTATCTTCTTTGTAAAGAGAATTCAGAAGTATTTGTCAACTTAGTTGCTGCTAAGTCAAGAGTCTCACCAATTAATCGGCCAACTATTCCCCGATTAGAGCTGTTGGGGGATTTACTGGCTGCTCGTTTAGCCAAAACTATAAAATCTGCAATGAATTTTCCTCTTAAAACTTTCTTTTGGACTGATTCTATGGTAGCATTAGCCTGGATTTTAAAAAGGGAACCCTGGAATAATTTTGTTGGAAACAGAGTAAAGGAAATTAGAGGACTAACAGACACGGAAAGTTGGAAATACGTTCCAGGAGACCAGAACCCTGCTGATCTCCCATCTCGATCATGTACTTGTAAGGAACTTGAGAAAAAGAGTTGGTGGGAAGGACTTCTCGTGGCTGAAGAATTCTACCGAATTATGGCCAAATGAATGCATAACTTTTCCAGAAGAAGCACTAACTGAAAGAAGGAAAGTTGTAATAAGTGCAGCGAACATTCAAGTTGCTGAAAAATTTAGCCAAAGACTTTTTCTGAATATCCTAAGCTGCTACGTATGATGGCCTGGATATTAAGATTTTGCCGACTTTCTAAGAATAAAGAAATGAATATATCAATCAATTTAAGTACCTAAGAAATTTATGAAGCTGAAGTTATCCTTGCGAAAATAATTCAACGTGAATGGTGTACTGAAAATAGAAAAAGGTATGAAAGAACAATGAAGTTTTATGAAGAAAATGCTTTATTGAAAGTGAAGACTCGACTCATCCTTGGAGAAGACAATGATGATTTTAAGTACCCGATTGTTTTACCAGATCACTTGATAGTCAGGCGTTACATTGAGTACATACACAAAAGCTTAAATCATGCTGGGGTCCAAACTGTTTTATCTCATATAAGAGAAAGATTTTGGATTCCTCGTGGTCGAAGAGTAATTAGAGAAGTTATTTCTCGGTGCATACCTTGTAAGAGACATTCAGTCAAAGAGTCACAGAACCAGCTCCACTTCCAGCGAATAGAATAAACAGAGTAGCAGTCATTCAAGTAACCGGTACAGATTTGGCTGGTCCTATTTTTCTTCGAGAAGGTATTAAAGCGTGGATAGTTTTATTTACGTGTGCTGTATTTCGTGCTGTACATTTAGAACTAATTAGTTCCTTATCAACTGAAGCATTTATGCAAGCCTTACGTCGATTCTTTGCGCGCAGAGGTAGAATTTCCATTATGTATACTGACAATGGAACTAATTTTGTTAGAACTTCCAGATGTTTTGAGAATTTAGACTGGGAAGCAATTCAAGCTGAATGAGAAAAATCAAGTGGAACTTCATCCCACCAAGCGCACCATGGTACGGAGGATGGTGGGAGCGAATAATTCGCTTAATCAAAGATCTATTAAAAAGAAATCTCGGAAAGGCCTGCTTAAGTTTCATAGAAATGCAAACAGTTCTATGTGACTGTGAGGACACTATCAATAAACGCCCACTAACATATGTATGTGAAGATCCAAATGAGCCATTGCCATTAACCCCTGCTTATTTCTTACATGATGTACGAAACCCTTTAGAGCTCAATACAATTGATTTGGACATAATTGATGGAAATCATCTAAGGAAAAGATTACGTTATGTTCAAAGGGTAAGAGAGCATTTCAGGAGACGCTTCCAGAGAGAGTATATTTCAGAATTAGTAAGAAATCCTGATGTCAAGAGACTTAAAGATAAAAATCAAATTGGAGATATAGTACTTGTGGGATCAGAAAATCTTAAAAGAATAAACTGGCCCTTAGGAAAGGTCATAGAATTGTTTGTAGGAAAAGATGGAAAACAACGAGTAGCTCGATTAAAGGTGGCAAAAGGTGAAATTATACGACCACTTCAGAGATTATATCCCTTGGAAATTTCTTCGAAGGATATTATCATGCCCACAAAAAATGAAGAGACCTTACCTGAAGTTGCTGAACAACCATAGTGTGTATCATGCCCACAAAAAATGAAGAGACCTTACCTGAAGTTGCTGAACAACCAAAGTGTGCTATTAACAGTGACAAAATTGCAGACGAAATTAAATTTTCTAGAAAGGGTAGACCTATTATCAAACCCAAAAAACTGGACTTGTAAAGTACTTATTTTTCGTTTCCTATGTCAAAATTAATTTAAAGTAAACTTTGTGGTTATGTTAATAAGTTTTGTCTTTCAAATACATATCTTTCAAGACAAAAGGTGGGAGAATGTTATGAACCCACGTTCTGTATTTTATTATTATACTTAAAATTGTAATATTGGTTTGTGAATCTGGCAACAAGTCAGTTTCTCAAGTTTAAGTTTTGTTCTGGATTAAGTACGTTACGTTTGATTAAGCTCTTTTCCATTTACGTATAAATATTTCATATCATCTGTAAATAAACATAGTTTTAATTAGTATGATATGTGTATTCTTTGAATGCTGATAAGTAACAGACTTAAAAAAAGAAAAAAAAAAATCTAATACGTTCACCCCTGACTTTTCTGAAAATAGGCCTATCTTTCGTTAATAAAATGGCATAAATAGAACAGAATTCTGAATATTAGTCTTTTTTATTTTTTTAATAAAAAAAGATATACTTTCAAGACAAAAAGAAATGGTGCTCACAAGGATGATAATTTAAGAAAAGGTTAATGATTCGGTTCATAAAAATACTGTTTTGGAAATAAAATTTCCAAATCTAAATTCAGTAACTTTTTAAAAATCTTCTTATAATACAGATTTAAATATCAAAATTATCACCAAATTCAATGCTGACCTATTCGCGATTGTAATGAAATGCTCGCCCTCTGGTGGACTAAGGTGAAATTGCAATTAACACGAATATCTTTCGGCTTTCGTCGAGACGCCATTTCTTGGCGATGTTTAGTTTCACATATATTTATTGAATAAAAATGCATAAATCCGGTAAAAAGGATAACACATACTGTGTTGTGCCACAGTGTAACTCGAAAGGATCAAGAAATCCAGAATTAAGCTTCCATTTATTTCCAAATGACCAATTTAAAATTTCAGTTGCTTCGGTTAATGGAAGTAAAGAATTAATCAGATGATTTGAAACTAATATTTTTGCAGCTTCAGTTAAACATATACTTCCGATCGAACTTTGAATAAACTGAAATATTTTTTCCAAAAGCAATCAATTTTCCATGATGTAATGGCGGAGAAATTATAGCACGAATAGTAGTAACACAAATAGAACAATAATAAATATACGTGGCTATTATATTTACTAACAACAAAAGCTGAAAAAGCGCGATCATTACAAACGCGGATAATGGATAATGGAAAATCACGATCATTATTCGCAAAAGAACATATAACATATTGATAAACAGCATAAGAAATTTCGAGTAATAGATTTTTTCTTTTTTTAACAGCAACATTGGCATTGATTTTATTATTATTTACACCATGGATCACATTTAATTTTCCCATGGAAGATGATGTCATGACAGAAAAATAACGTCATAAGTGAAACTTTTCCTGCGGTGGCAAATAGAGTACCTTTATAAACTTGAAGTTTTTAGTTAATAACTTCGTTAATTAAAACGATAGAAATTTCTAAGCAGCTGAAATGCCTTCCTTGAAGTAGTCGGATTACACTGATATATCTCATGACGCGTAGAACCCTGCCCTCCGCGAAACGTTGCTGTCGCAAATAAAAAAAAAATTAACGCCAGTGACAGAAACTTTTTTTAATATATAAAGATTAAAATATGAAAATAATAGAGCATTTCCTCGTGACGTCATGTGGTTGGCAAAAAAGCGCGCTCGACTTTCCCGCGCCCCGCCCACCATTGATTTTCCGTTGGTAGTAATCAAGTAATCGCCATCGCTATGCTTTTCCCAAGCCTTTTTGCCAACCACTCATAAAAGTTGAGATGTTTGTTTACAAACAAGGAACTGCCCTATAAGCTGGTAATTGCTTTAAAGTTTGCCATTTAAATTTTTAATTGTAGCTAAAAATGTTTACGAGTTATTTATTTTTCTTTTCAACATGCTTTCACGCGAAAAATAAAATATACCAAATGTTAAATTTGCTCATGCATATGAGAAAATGACGTCTTTATATCTTTAAAATAAAATAGTAATAATACAATCTAGCATGTTTCCTCTGAATTTTATTTCATATCATTTTTTTATATACCTCAAATTTAGATGGTATAACTATAGTATTTCCTCACAACTGGATTTGACGATCCTTCTTTGGCACTGTTTTGTATGATAACGTTGGGACTCTAGTTCTTGATTCTTCGCAATATAATATGGCAGCTTGCATTCTGTTTATTTCAGATTTCAGATTTTATGATTTATGATTTAGCTTATGATTTTATAATTTATGATTTATGATTTAGCCATAATCGCCAAAAATAAATCGCCAAATCCAGTTGTGTCGAAATACTAAAGTTGTTCCATTTAGATTATTTTTCAACACGCATGAAGCACGCTTGGCATAAAAGTTAATTCAGCATTACATTAAAGATATTTACTTATTGATAATGGGTACTTTTTAAATTTTGATGCTGAAGTAGATCGGACATTTTTCGCCAAGGACAGCCACTTAAAGCCAAGTAGCGCATCAAAAATATAACTAAATTATAGATTATTGAAAAAAGAAAGAAGAGAAAATATAGAAAGAAATAGAAACAATAATCGCATAAATTATGTATTTTGGTCTAAAATGGCAACAAAAATTCAAAAGTCGCCAAGGGGAACTATATTAAGGCTGTACCATGATCAGGTTTACATATTAATTAATTAATTAATTTTTCTACATACCAATTACTATTAACTAACCATGAAATCATAGCATATTGTAATATTATATTTGGCTTGAAATTGCTGCCATTTTATGGTTGATCGGTTAATTTTTTGTCTTCTTGTAATGTTCTCAATTGTAATTCTGCTAGCTCGTTTGCTTTTGCTATCTTTATGAATTTTTAAAGATTTAAATATCACTCTCTGTAAGTAAACGATCCTTTGAAATATTGTCTCGTACTCCGCTTATACTAAATCATACTTATATCATACTAAAATAAAGCTCAATGATAGTACTATCCACAGATTATAGATATAATAATTATAGATTATAGATATATAATGTTATCAGCACTCTGTGGTACTATCCTCGTGGTTTATAATTAAAATTCATGAGGTTTATTTTATTGCGATGATAATCATCACGGTAATAAATTGCTTCTTTTTTTTTTTTTTTCTAGAAGTCAATTTTTTTTCAAAAAGATATTTATGTTATTAACTGCAAAATTCATCAGTTTTGGCTTTTTGTAAAATTGTAGAAGTTGTTTTCTAAATTTACTGTTAAATTTTCATAGTAGTATATCGGGAACAATATTTCTGGGAAGGAAGCTATCTTAAAATACGGTAAAAAAATATTAAAAGAAATCTTAACATATTTTAAGAAGTTTAAAAAGTATCCTTCTATGGTAATAAATAATAATTGACGTCAATTTGCCCTATTAATTACTATAGAAATTATAATAAGCTATCTATGCGTATCAAACAATATCTAAAATGTGTTGTTGACAAAAGAGTACGTTTGAAATTTTGTGACGGAAATTTAAAAATAAAAGAAAATTCAAGACGTCGAAGATCCCGCCGCAGAAGTCGTTCGAAAGTTAAACGCAAGCACAAATCTGAATCTAAAAAACCTTCAAAAAAGCGACTTAGTCGCTCCAGCAGTGAAAAGAGACGCAAGCGTTCCAGTGATGAGAAAAAGCGCAAGCGTTCCAGTAGTGAGAAAAAGCGCAAGCGTTCCAGTAGTAGGAAAAGGCGCAAGCGTTCCAGTAGTAGGAAAAGGCGCAAGCTATCCACTAGTGTAAAGAGGCGCAAGCGTTCCACCAGTGGAAAAAAGCGCAAGCGTTCCACGAGTGAGAAGAGGCGCAGGCAATCCAGCAGTGGGAAGAGGCGCAAAAGTTCCAGCAGTGGAAAGAGGCGCAAGAGTACAACCAGTGCAAAGAGGCGCAAGCGTTCTCCCAGTGCAAAGAGGCGCAAGCGTTCCACCAGTGCAAAGAGGCGCAAGCGTTCCACCAGTGCGAAGAAGCGGAAACGTTCCACCAGCGGGAAAAGGCGCAAGCGTTCCGTCAGTCGGAAGACGAGTAGGCGTTCCCGCAGTGCAAAAAGACGAAAAGGTTCTTCCAGGGGGAAAAGACGGAAATCCCCCAGTAGAGTAAAAAAGCGTAAACGTTTTAGAAGTAAAAGAAACGAACGTTCTAATGAAGTAAAAAAGCGTAAGCGTTCTAGCTGTGGAGGAAATGTTGAACGTTCCACTTCTGAAGAACCAACACCAAAACGATCTAAAACTCTTTCTGAAGAAGACAAATATTTTCTTCTGCCTGAGAACATAAGTTCTCTTGAAATAATTAGAAATGATATTGATAGAGTTATAGGTCATTTTGGAAAATCTAAAATATCGTCTATTGTTAAAATAAAAAAGGATCTATTTTCAATTTACCAGATTAATGAAGATAATCCTCTTTCAGAAAGCATAAAAAAGTATCTTGAAATTGTAGTTAACAAAGATATACTTTTAGAAAAGGATAATACAAACTATACAAACTGTAAAACAAATAAAACTGTAAAACACAAACGATCGCGTATTAGTAATCGTAAAAACAAACGATCGCGTATTAGTAATCGTAAAAACAAACGCAAATCCAATTAAAAGAAATATTGCAATGGAAAAGAAGGCTTCCGCCGAAAAGACGAAGAAATAGAATTTTGATAAATCAGTATTATTTTAGTGATTATTCTATGCATTGTCTACCCTTGAACAAAATTTACTAAAATAAGAATCTAATAAATTAATTCATTGAGAAAAAAAAATGTATATACCACCTTCATCTACAACTAATAAATAGTCATTTTTCTCAATCCCTAAATCAGAACTATAGATTTTGAAGCTGTACGTTTAATGTAAATGAGTAAACTGAATAGACTAAGTGATAGAGAATTTCTAGTGTATACTTTTCTAGATAATGAAACAATATTATGAATATTATGAATTCCTTATATTTGAGGGTGCCCCCTTGGTGAAATTGTTTGGCGCATTTTTGTTAATAACCTATAATACTATATACATATAACCTATACATATACACTATATACATATAACCTATACATATAAATAGGCTAACCTTAATATGTTTACCGCGATCACAACTTGGCGAGAATCAAGGGGCACTCTCAAATATAGTCTAACCTAAGGGAGACAAGAAAATACTTTTACTCGTGCATCAATTTACTTTCTAGATGTCGGTAATATATATATATATATATATATATATATTTGTTTGCGATATAATATGGCAGCCTACATGTTATTTATTTTGGATTTATGATTTTATGATTTATGATTTATAATTTAGCTTACGATTTTATCATTTATGCTATATGATGTATGATTTTTAGATTTATGATTTAGCCATAATCGCCAACGAAAAATCGCCAAATCTAGCTGAGGGGAAATACTATAGTTGTTCCTATACATATAACCTATACATATACACTATATACATATAACCTATACATATAAATAGGCTAACCTTAATATGTTTACCGCGATCACAACTTGGCGAGAATCAAGGGGCACTCTCAAATATAGTCTAACCTAAGGGAGACAAGAAAATACTTTTACTCGTGCATCAATTTATTTTCTAGATGTCGGTAATATATATATATATATATATATATATATATTTTTTTTTTTTTTCGGTGTTTAGTCGAGTACTTTAAAATATTAAAGAACTTTCGGAATTTATGAAATGTTGCGGACCCTGGAATAAATACTGTGCAGCTTTAGTATAGGACCCCCTTGATGATTTTTAAAGTTTTGTTGCCATTTTGTGATAAATTAAAATGGCTGTCACATTTGCGTAATTAAAGATTTTGGCGAGAAACGTCCGAGCTACTTCGATGCTAAATTTCAAGTTTCGCCATGGTCCTATAATAAAGCTGTTCTACGAATACTACCACCTAATATCGAAAAATATAAACTGCGAGCAGATTTATTATAAGACTAGCATAGCAAAATTAAATTTGGCATCGAACTAGCTTAATGTTTCTCGCCAAGGTCTTTACTTAAGCAACTGTGATAGTCATTGTAATTCATAGCCAAAACGGTAACAATTTAAAAGTCACCAAGGGGGTATTAAAAACTGTACCATTTTTATTAAAATTTGCTAATTATTGCGTGTGTTTGTACATGGTTGTATATATATATATATATATGGATGTATTTATTTATTTAAATGAGTTTGTGTGTGTATTTTAGGTACTTATGTATTAGCAGATCAATTAAAAAATGAAATCAATATCTCGCCAAATATATTACGAAAACCTATGGTTATTACTACAAAACTAGGAACAGATTTAGCATAGTATTACCTCGACCTAAATTTGAAATTTAGAACCGAAGTAGCTCAGATGTATCTTGCCAAGTTCTTCACTTACGCGATTGCGACAGTAATTTTAATTAATCACCAAAATGAGATAAAAATTTAAAAGTCGCCAAGAGAGTCCTATAGTAACCGTACTCATAATTTAATTCATTTGTTTTAATTTCAATTAATAAAAGCTATGGTAGAAATGAAATTTATGGAGCTGCTGGGCACGTTTCTAACAAATCACCAAATTAGCGCTATTTTATCCTATCCTTAAGATGTATATCACTTTAGGACAGCTGTGAATGAGCGCCATATTCAAGATACCAGAAAAAGAAAATACATCAATGAAAATGCGTTTTAAAATAAACATTTTAATATAAACAATTAAGTAACAACACATGGTTTTTAAAGAAAATTTCAGTTTTAATGTACAAAATTATAACCAATCACATTTAAAAGCATTATCTATACATATAAAAGAGTACTTCCACTCACTCACTCACTGACTCATCAACGCACAGCAAAATCTACTGGAACCACTAACTCGAAACTGGGTTAGATTATAGAACATGTAGTGTAAGCACCCCCTAAGAAGTGATTTTGCGAAATTCGTCCCCCAAGGGGCAGTAGGAAGCAAAATGTGATTTCCCAAAAACCTTCATATCTTAAAGAAAATAATCTGGTGTGTCACTCACACGACTTTCTCTTACCCTGAAATTTAATACTATAAATACAGGTTGCAGATTAATAGGTAAGATAACGAGTACTGTTATGTAAACCCATGTTAAACAATTCATATTAGGCTTTTGAAGAGTTTTATATGATAATTAGTTCCTTGTTCAACCCCCCCCCCCCGTATCATTAATGCACCTACATTTATATAGAATTTAATTCGGTTATTAAAAAATATTTCTCTTTTTAAAAAATAATTTATTAAAATTATTATTTAAAAGAATTATCTTTTATGATAATGCAGACGATTTCCATATTAGAGAAGTAGTATAACACCAAATATCCAAAAAAAGTCCATTTTATTCTCAAAAAAAAAGAAAAAAAAGAAAAAGAAATCGATTTTAAAAGTAAAAAAAATCGACAACTTTGTTTTAAATTATCGCAGATCGATGGTTCAACCATTCGTTTTAAAAGTATTTTCGAGCTCTTTTGAAAGATACCCATCATGAAAATTTACTCCCCTCGAGGGGGGACTTTCCCCCCCAGGGGGGGGGGGGGGTAGGCGAGGCTCCTACATACACAAAAATGTTTTCCCAGTTAACTATCTCTATTACAAAAAATATATATTCGTTTCATTTGGTTTAGTGCAGTCTATAGGCGTTAAACTCTACTTTCCTGCAATTTCCCCCATAGACGTAATGTATTAGAATTATCTTGATTGCCCCTGTACACGAACCATTTGCTTGATCTTAACGAAAATCTTACTGTAGCATCCCTATATGATACACATTTAGAATACCAAGTTTGAACTTTCTGCCATAATTTGTTTTTGAGATATGCTGATAACAGACACACAGACACACAGACATACAGACACACAGACATATACACAGACTATTTTCTAAAAACATGATTTTCGTATTCAGGGGACCTCAAAACGTGTCAATATATAACAAAATCTCGCGTTCGAAAATTTGACCCAAAAACAATACTTCCTCTACCTTATAGGTAAGAGAAAGTAAAAACAGATATTCGTAAATTTTTTTTCTTCAAAATATAGCTAACACAAATATCTAAAAACCAATTTCAGGAATTTTAGAAATTCGGTCCCCAATGGGGGAAAGGGGGCAAAACCTGATTTCACATGTGCAAAACTTGGTTTCACGTACTCCTATGTATCTCAAACAAAAAAACAGATATACTATTTTTGCTCTAATATATAGCTAATACAAATACTTAAAAACCAATTTCTGGAATTTTAGAAATTGAGCCCCCAATAGGGGGAGAGGGGGCAAAATGGTTTGAAATAATCCTTTTTATCGGGAAAAAAAAAAAAAAAAAAGATGTATGTGAGATATTTTTCTCTAAAATATAGCTTCCACAAATACATAAAACCTAATTTCTTTAATTTTAGAAATTCGTCCCAGGTGGAACGTCCCATGTAAAGGGCCGGGTGTGGGGCAAAAAAAATAGAAATACAATTAGACCATTCAAAATTGGTATAGATAGGTTTTAGAGGCCGGCAAGTCGAATGAGTATATTTTCGAAAGTGTAAAGTTATTAGGAGGGTCAGAAGGGGGGGGGGCGTAGGTGAAAAAAAAAAAAAAAAAAAATAGAGTTAGACCGCTGAAAATTGGTATATAGAGCTTTTTGATACCGACAAATCGATTTTTGTTCTAATATACACCTAAAACAAATACCTAAAAACCAATTTCTGGAATTTTAGAAATTCAGCCCCCAAGAGGGGGGAGAGGGGCCAAAATGATTTGAAATAATTCTTTATATCTCATACAGAAAAAAAAGATATATGGGAGATTTTTGCTCGAAAATATAGGTCCCACAAATACAAAAAAAACTAATTTCCTTAGTTTTAGAAATTCGTCCCAGGTGGACGGGAAAGGTAAAAAAAAATAGAAATACAGTTTATTTAACAAACAATACACATAATTAAATATGCGTGAAGAACATAAGGTGCGATAAATCATTGCGATTTAGTAATAAACAATAATAATGTAAAGTAATAACTGCGAAAATAAGAATGCGAAAGATAGCATGCAAGCTACCATGCGGATGAAAAAGAATAAACTGTTTCTTGCGTTTGAATATTTACGATAAACAATATAATGCGAAGATAATGCGTAAATAATAATATGAAGTAATATTTGCAAATAATGCGAAAGATAGCATGCAAGCTACTCCGTGATGCAAGCTATCGTGCGGATTGAATAAGAATAAACTGTTCTTTTTTGTTTCTATTCGAGTAGAGTTGAGATGTTCGTACCTGTTGAACAGAAAAAAGTAAAGTTGAGATGAAAACAGTTAAATCGAAAGTGTCATTGAGTGCGGAGTTCGATTATGTTAGGAATCGAATATGACTGTATGGTGGAAATCAAACACAGTTAGACCGTTCAAAATTGACAGAGGCTTTAGAGGCCTGCAAGTCGAATGTAGATATTTTCCAAAGTGTAAAGTTATTAGGAGGGACAGAAAGGGGGGGGGATAGGGGAAAAAAAAAGAGTTAGACCGTTCAAAATTGGTACATAGAGGTTTTTGATACCTACAAATTGATTGCGAATATTTTCAAATTTGCAAAATTATTAAGATAGACGGGAAGGAGGTACATACTCTGCCCCAGGCAGTGGGAGCCCGGACTGATTATTCCACCGATGGGAGAAAAACTTTTTTTTTTTTTTTATATTTATGTTTTTCCCTTATGATAATATAGTGGTTCATTAAGAGTGCCGAACATAAATGCGCGCGCGTAACGCACAATGTGTGACCCGGTGCAAAATTTTTTCTAATGAGAATTTTTTTTTTTTTTTTCACATGATAAAAATTAATGCAATTTTGAGAATTCATTAACTGTAGTGATTCATTTAAAAATAGTGACCAGCGAAGCGGGCGTAGCCTGTAAGTAAATTATAAACTATTTTGCAGCACGATATAAATAGACGGAATTTGGTAAAAAAAAAAAAAAAAAAAAAAAAAAGTTATTTTCTTAGTAATAGATATAAAATTCTGCAAAAAAATAAAATAAAATAAATAAATAAATAATGGAGTAAAATGGCTATCGCAGTTGCCTAAGTAAGGATCTTGGCGAGAATTGTCTGAGCGTTTTCAGTGCCAAATTTAGCCAAAGGGTTCTTTACTAAATCTGTTACATTTCTTTTGCATGGTTTTTCTCAATTTTATTTTAATTATTTAAAAAGAATGTTTACATTTTTTTTTTTTTTTTTTTTTTTTTTTTTGAATAAAAAAAAAATATTGTTACTTATTTATTTGCTCATTTTTGAAATTATTTTTTCCTTTCTTTTAATAAATTTACTGTTAGAATGGGATTTTTAGTTAATACCGTTTGAACCATTTATCGGATTGAACTAAAATATACAAAGTTAGTTAGATTTTGTCCTGATTAATAAATGTACTAATTTTTGATAAAATCAAATAATCTGGATTAATAATTCTATCACTTAGAATCGCAAACTTTCAGCTTTATACATTTAAAAATAAATAAATAAATAAATAAATAAATAAATAAATAAAAAGCTTTAGTATAGGACTCATTTAGCGAAATTTGAAATTTGGCACATAAGTAACTCGGACGTTTCACGCAAAGGTCTTTACTAGCGCAATTATGATATCCGCATTTTAATTTATTAAGAACAATTTACAACAAAATTACTATATCAATGGCGTCCTTATATTATCAACTCATATTCAAACTTCATTATCTTGTTTCTTTTTTCATTTCATTTTGCACGCGCGCTTTTTATTTCCTAATTCAAAATTATAAAAAAAAAAAAAAAACTCTTTCGATAGTGTTTGTTTCTATCCGCGATTGTAATGAAATGCTCGCCCTCTGGTGGGCTAAGGTGAAATTATCACACCACTGCATATCCTCATATTATGCAATCGACTTTCCATGATGAAATGGCGGAGAAAGAATAATAATTACACGTGGCTGTTATATTTACTAACAACTGCAGTGTTCAGAGAGCGCCATCTATCGATCATTACAAACGCGGATACTGATTATTATTAATTATCTTTTATTTTACTTTCTCTATATATCCGCGATTGTAATAAAATGCTCGCCCTCTGGTGGGCTAAGGTGAAATTACAATAACCATGCTTTAATTTGGCTTCCATAAAGCCGCCATTGCTTGCAGATGTTTAGTTTCACATATATTTATTGAATAAAAATGAATAAATCCGGTAAAAAAGATAACACATACTGTTGAGTGCTACAGTGTAACTCCAAAGGATCAAGAAATCCAGAATTAAGCTTCCATTTATTTCCAAATGACAAATTTAAAAATTCAGTTGCTTTGGCTAATGGAAGTAAAGAACTAATCAGATGATTTGAAACTAATATTTGTTCAATTTCAGTTAAAAATCTACTTCCGATCGAACTTTGAATAAATTGAAATATTTTTTTCCAAAAGCAATCAATTTTCCATGATGTAATGGCGGAGAAATTATAGTACGAATATAGGGCAGTTCCTTGTTTGTAAACAAACATCTCAACTTTTATGAGTGGTTGGCAAAAAGGCTTGGGAAAAGCATACCGATGGCGGATCACCAATATAGTATCAATGGTGGGCGGGGCGCGGGAAAGACGAGCGCGCTTTTTTGCCAACCACCAGACGTCACGAGGAAATGCTCTATTAAGTAGAATAACAAAAAGAACAATAATAAATACACGTGGCTTTTTTATTTACTAACAACAAAAGCTGAAAAAGCGCTACCTATCGATCATTACAAACGCGGATTAAAAAAAGTAACTGTCGCTGGCGTCAATTTTTTTTGTCATCGACAGCATCTTCTCGCGGAGGGCAAAGTGCTCTGCATCATGAGAGGTATCAGTGTATTCCGACTGCTTCAAGGAAGGCATTTCAGCTGCTTAGAAATATCTATCATTTTAATTAACGAAGTTATTAGCTAAAACGTCCGGTTTATAAAGGTACTCTATTTGTCACCGGAGAAATAGTTTCTGTT
Organism: Salticus scenicus; assembly: GCA_963930645.1. NCBI lineage: Eukaryota > Metazoa > Arthropoda > Arachnida > Araneae > Salticidae > Salticus > Salticus scenicus. Next base: position 345,298,239 of record OZ005650.1, on the reverse strand, counting down.
ATGACGTATCACGGCCTTACTAGATCACTCCTCGGCGCCAACACCCCAACGTCGTGAAAGCGGCCATAACAATCGACGATTTCTCCGGAATCAAATGCATTGAATGTTAGGGTCGGCGTGCAGCGCCGCCACAGCAAACTTGCAGAGCATTTAAATTAATTTAAAATTTAAAATGCAGTCTTCAGATACGCAAAAATATCTGAATCATAAAAATAATTGAGGCCAATTTTAACCAATTAATTTTAACCAATTTTAACCAATTATTTTAAACCAATTCACTGAAAAATAATAATTAATTTTCATTATTTTTTCCTTTCTTTAATAATTAATTGTTGAACCATGGATGAATACTTCTTGCTTCTTGTCATAAACTTAGCACGATGTAACGTTACAAACTGATTTTCAGGGTTGGCAGCGAGCGCCATCTACTTTCCCAGATGGATTCCGCGGCATGCATTGATATTTGCAGTTTTGTTATGGCCGCTTTAACGTTGGCGCCTTTGGCGTCTGCAACCTAATTTTCATACTTTAGTTAATTAAAAAAAAAAAAAATAAATAAAAAATAACTAATTTTCTGATCGATTAGCTGTTTAGTCCGACGGATTCAGAAAAATCCCCCTCCCCCTTTTATGTAGAATGTGATCAATGGTGTAAATAAGAAAAATTGAAAAATTGGCAGCTTTGAGATTCTCGAGTGAAGAAAAGAATTATTTAGAATAGCAAAACATGAAAATAACCGATATTTAAAAAAATATTAAGTAAAAATTTAATAAAAATTTAATAAAAATGAAATGAAAATTAGTTTATATTTATATTTTATATTATATTATTAGTTAAGTTTATATTATTAGTTTTTATTTTAACGTTAGACGAAAAAGATTTAGTACTGAATATAATGATTATGTTAAACAACGATTGGTACAGATTTAGAGGTTAAGCCAAGAAATTTTTAAAATGAAATTTACAAGACAACAAAATAGATTAGTTTATATAAAGATTTAGTTTTTTAACTTAAAACATATTTAAAATGATGGATCTCTGCCAAGACCAATTTAGCGATTTTTATAATTTAGAAATGAAGAAGCTCGTACGTTTTTCGCCAAGGAATTCATCAACCACAATAGCCATTTGGTACTTACGCATTATCGCAACCAGGCCAAAATTCGCATAAATTGCCAAATTTGGCGACCCTACTTACGGCAACCCTACGTGTTATACGTAGTTTTTTGTAAAGAAATTATTTTGCTTACTGGTTAGAATGAATGCCGTAAAATACTTTAACTAATACTAATAACTTAACTAATAATAATAATAATAACTAATAATAATAATAATAAAAATATACTTATAATAATAATAATAATAATAATAACTAATAATAATAATAACTTAATTAATACTAATAACTTAACTTTCTTACTCAAACTTACAAATCGCGCCAACCTGGTTGCGATAATACGTAAGAACCAGCCATTTTAACTCTAGCCAAGCCTTAAATATCGAGAAAGGTACAACTATAGTATTTCCCCACAGCTGAATTTGGCGATTTTTCTTTGGCGCCGATTTGAACGATAACGATGTCGTTCTGGACTGTTTGCGATATAATATGACAGCCTATATGTGGTTTATTTTAGATTTGTGATTTTATGTTTTATGTTTTATGATTTAGATTATGATTTTATCATTTATGATTTTTAGATTTATGATTTAGCCATAATCGCCAACAAAGAATCGCCAAATATCGTTGTGGGTATATACTGAAGTTGTTCCGTAACGGCATTGCTAAAATATTTTAGTTACACCTAATACAGGACCTCACTGGCAGTTTTTAAATTTTTCATTTATTTTGACGATGACTTAAATTATCTATCTCAGTTATGTATGCCAAGATTTTTGCGAGAAAAATCTAAGCTACTTCGGTGCCAAATATAAAATTTCGCCAAGAGGTTAAACTGTACCATCGCTTTAGCAGAATTTTTCTTTTTCAATTTTCTTTTAAATATTTTTTAACTTAATTCAAAAGGGGAAAAAAAAGAAAAACATGGAACAACTTCAGTATATCCCCACAACGATATTTGGCGATTTTTTGTTGGCGATTATGGCTAAGTCATAAATCTAAAAATCATAAATCATAAATGATAAAATCATAATCTAAATCATAAAACATAAAACATAAAATCATAAATTCAAAATAAACAACATATAGGCTGCCATATTATATCACAAAAAGTCCAGAACGACATCGTTATCGTTCAAAACGGCGCCAAAGAAAAATCGCCAAATTCAGCTGTGGGGATATACTAAAGTTATACGAAGCTTCATGGACGCTTTATGGATGCCAAATGACGCAAAAGCACGTCTATATTATATTGTATTTTATATCCTTAAAAAAAAAAAAAAAAAAAAAAAAAAAGATCAAGGTTCAATCTTTCAAACGTTTTATTTCTAAATGTTTACTGTCATAATTTATCATAATTTATGCTGCAGTATTTAGATGAAAAATCCTATAATCATTTTGGAAATTTTGCACTCCGGCGAGAAAAGTAATACAACTCGAAAATGCTGTATTTTGAAAAAATTAACTAAAAGATAACGATAACGCATTGACTAGCATTATAATAAAAGTGACACACCTGCCTTTTTTACTTCCTTATACAATTTTTTTTTTCTCTCCCTCCCTGCCTAAATTCCAAATTGTTTTAATTTTGCTTAATTCCGGTTATGCCGACTCTCAGTTAGTAAGTGCACTTATTCCAAGTTCCATAACATCCTGGAGCGTGTCTGTGCGTTTCCACCGTAGCTATCTTGGAGGGTGTGGTGTACAAATCGAGCTGTGTCTCCAAAGCAGAAGTCGATACCCTGCAATTCCTGAGCTTTGGCGTCCTAGTCACATTGCTGCCCAGCAGCTTCCACGCGGAGATCCGGCGATTTATTCGCTCCGGCGGACGGCATCCAACCCGTTAAGCTTGGCCGAGCCCAGGCAGGCAGGGGCCGTCCAAAGGTTTAAAAGGAAGTATAGTAATCCGGATTTGCAAAATGGATTTTGCATTTCACATTGCTCGAAAACAAATGATCGCTGAATGTTGCCAATTTATACGTGTGACTGTCATGATGTCTAGTTGTACACCTGAAAGTGTCGTCTTAACACGAGCTCTCGTTTTAGAGATATAAGGGACTTTACACGATTTTTCGTGACGTCTGTATGTATGTGTGTCTGTGTGTGCGTGTGTGTGTGAGTATTTCGTATAACTCAAAAACGGTTGGACGTAGAAAGTTGCGAATTGGTACATATGTTTGTTATAACATCTAGTTGTCCACCTCCCTTTTTGGACTTTGTATGATTTTCCGGTTTGGAGATATTTAGGAAAATTAGGTTCATAATGGCCAAAATGTATCAAAAACGGTAATAACTCAAAAACGGTTTGGACAAATCTTGCAATTTAACTGACTTCTCGACTAGCTAGAGATTTAAAACTTTCAGAAGAGTTCAGAATGCCACAACAATGCCTTTTTTTAATACTTTTAGTCAACTGTTTCTAATACCTGCTGTCTTCAGCAGCGTTTATGTGATTCAACAGAAAATTTATTTAACTAACTTCTCGACTTGCTAGACATTTGGAACTTTCAGACTAGATCAGAACACGGTGAAAATGCATTGTTTTAATACTTTTAGCCAACTGTTTAGGGTCCCTGCTGTCTTCGGCATCGTTACCAGTGCATATCTTGCAATCGATTTTTAACTAACTTCCCGACTAGCTAGACATTTAAAACTTCTGGAAAAACTCAGAACACGGTGACAATGCATTTTTTAAATATTTTTAGTCGATTGTTTTAGGTTACTGCTGCCTTCGACAGCGTTTATATGGTTCAACAGAAAATTTATTTAACTAACTTCCCGACTAGCTAGACATTTGAAACTTTCAGAATAGTTCAGAATACGGTGAAACTGCATTTTTAAAAATACTTTTAGCCAATTTTTTCGGGTCCTTGCTGCCTTCGTCAGCGTTACCAGTACAAATCTTGCATCGGTTTTTAACTAACTTTCAGAAAAGCTCAGAACACGGTGATAATTCATTTTTTTAAATATTTTTAGCCAACTGTTTCTGGTCCAATGTCAATGTTTTTTAACATTATGCATATTTCTAAAAGTGTATAAGGAAGTCATGTGGTGCCCACATCAGATTTTTTTTTTCTTTTTTCAAATTGTAACATCGCTTTCAAATTATTCAATTATATTTTAGATATATTTTAGATTTCGACAAATGTTCAACTATCAAAATCGACAACGCAAAAATCCCAAATTGAGACTAATAGGCCCTCAGTCCTAAAAATTATTCAGTTATATTTTCGATAAATTTTAGATTTCGACAAGTATAAATTAAACAAGTAAAATTCAGAAAACAGTTACCAAATTATTTCTTTACATTAATCATATTCAACCTTTGGTTCGCATAGGTATATTCATCCTTCACCATCAAAAACGAAAAGATTCTAATATATCAATAGATTACATATCGTAATCTCGAAACACAAAAAGCCATTATGAAATTTCCGAATTCCATCAAAATAAAAGAAAGATGTCATTAACGTTAACTGTGGAAGTTCATTTTTCTTCTTGTAAGTGCTGCTGTCAGAAACGACAGTCATTATGTGACTTGCAGAAATAAAAATGAAGCAGAAAGTTGACATAAGAATTCAGATTTTATTCAGAAAAATCATCATTATCATCATATATGAATGTACAGATGGTAAAAATATTCAAATAACACAAAAGCTGAAAAACTTTGAAAAACTTCATTCGCTGCCAAAAAGATTTATAAACTTAGTAAGACATTATTTAAAATTTAGTAGAAAGAAATGCGTTATAATTATCTTTTTTTAAGTATGGTTATTTTTTTTTATCTTCTGGAGTCGAATTTTTTGTCTTAATATAAATAGATTTTTATAACAAAATTGTATTTCTAAATTGAAATAGTCTTTGAAAAACGCTATTTGCATACAAAATTATTGAATTTAATTTGTGACAATTCAAATATATATATATATATATACACATATATAATAGATTAAAGTTAATTTTAAGAAACAACCAACATATCCCATCAATTTTTTAGAAATAATATTTTCCTTTAAAGAGATCTTTTACTAAATAGGTTCTTAAACAAATAATTTATAGATTTTGTATTCTGTTTAGAAATAGAGTTTTCATATATGTATTTAAAAAAAAAAAAAAAAAAAAAAAAAAAAAGGAAATATAGCAAGTTAAATATCTAGAACAATAATTTATATTTATGTATTAGAAAATTTCAGTGAGTGGCTGGACCATAGGTATAATCATTTTTCATCATCAAAAACGAAAAACTTGACGGTGATTTATGTACAGCAATATATAACTCACAATGATCTAGAAACATGAAAAGCCATTATGAAATTTCTGAATTCCATCAAAAGAAAAGAAAACTGTCATTAACGTTACTGTGGAGGTTCATTTTTCTTCTTGCAAGTGCTGCTGTCATAAACGACATTCATTATGTGACTTGCAAAAAAGAAAAAATAAATAAGCAGAAAATTGACATAGGAATTCAAATTTTATAACGAAAAAATCATGATTACCATCAATGAAAGTATAGATGGTAAAAATATTCAAATCAATCTTTATTCACTGAATTAAAAAATATATATATAAATTTCGAAAGACAATTAGTAGAACTTGGTAAGAGGGAGAGAAAATAAATGAATAAATAAATAAATGTATAGAAATGATTTATATTAATCTTCATTCCACAAGGTTAAATTTAGTTTTTACATTAATTAAATAAATTCTTTTATAATTACTCACTAAAAATATGTTTTCCCCGCATTTAATTATTCTTTTAAAAATATACTTAAAACAATTTAAAAGAAATTTAAAAATAATTACATGATAAAAAGAATTTTTTATATACCATGTTTTTAAATGTTCTGTTAAATCATATAAACGCTACCAAAGGCAGCGGGAACCCAGAACAATTGGCTAAAAGTATTAAAAAAATTCATTGCTATCGTGTTTTGAGCAATTAAAAAAGTTTCAAATGGCTAGCTAGCCGTGAAGTTAGGTAAAAATCGATTGCAAGCTTTCTGCCGAAGACAGCAGGGTCCCGAAGCAGTTGGTTAAAAATATTTAAAAAGTGCATTTTCACCGTGTTCTGAACTATTCTGAAAGTTTCAAATGTCTAGTTAGTCTGGAAGTTAGTTAAATAAATTCTCTGGATAAACAAAAAAAAAAAAAAAAAAAAAAAAAAAAAACGAGAATCAAAGTTAATAAAAACATGGTAAAAATTTTTTCAGTAAATCATTTTTTCCAGACGAAGATGCTTTTTTCTTATTTGAAAGCCCAAGAAAGGATATACATATCTATATTTTTCCTTTTAATAATTATTTCTACTTTCCTTTTCTAACATTCAAGTTGAGGCTATTTTTTAGGGGTGCTATTTAAGAAAAAGCTATGAAAATCCCCCTTTTATAATTCTTATATTTGTTCTAGAGTTTTACATTATTATTCTGTTAAACCTAAAATTTTAGTTCGAGCATTTAAAATATAAATTAGCTTTATTTATAGTAGATATCGTTTAATTCAAATACCGAAAACTAAGTAAAATATTTTTTTTTTTTTTTTTTTTTTCGTTTCCTTCTTTTACAGTTCTTTTACTAATACACCATAACAATTATCAGTATTAAATTTAACTAATAAACGGAAGTTCTTTTGTACAGTAAATGTTTTAACATATTTTGAAAATTGTCTCTAAACAGTTAAATTTCTCAAAAAGTGCGAGGGTGGTAAAAAAATAAAACATATACCGGGTGATCCAAAAGTCAGGACAAACTTTAAAAATGAATAATTCGGAAACGAATCAAGATACAAAGATACGGTTTGCACCAAACGGATGAAAAAGAAACCGGGTTTTGTGTGGCAAAGAAAAAGTAACAGTTCTGTTGACGACCAACAGATGGCGCTATAGTGTTTTATTTCACCAAAAGATGGTCTACAAATGAAAAAAAAAATGTTGAGAACTTACAAGTCAGCTTAATTACAATTAATAAGTACTACTACAGTAACTGTTCAATGTCCATCATTCAGAAGTACATCTGTGAGACGATTCACCGCATCGTTCACAGCATTTAGTAGCATTTCTTGCGTTATGGCAGACACATTTTGGCGGATGGCATCTTTCAGTGCTGCTAATGATTTAGGTTAGTTGCGGTACACTTTTGACTTCAAGAATCCCCACAGCCAAAAGTCACAGGATGTCAGATCGGGAGATCTTGGAGGCCATACGTGATTAAAGTAGCGACTGAGAATGCGATATTTCGATGCATATAAGCTTCGACTACCATTACCTGCTGTAGTTGTTCCTTTTAAATCGTTTGTTGCTTTGCATAATCCTACATCAGAAATCCGATAGGGCCATCTATTGGTCGCCAACAGAACTATATATAGATATATATATAAATTTTTTCTTTTTTCGTAGCCACACAAAACCCGGCTTCTTTTCCATCCGTTTGGTGCAAACCGTATCTTTGTATCTCGATTCATTTTTGAATTATTCATTTTTAAAGTTTGTCCTGACTTTTGGATCACCCGGTATATGTCGATATTTTATTTACGATGTGCTGAATCGTCTCACAGCTGTACTTCTGAATGATGAACAGCACATTGAACAGTTACTGTACTACTACTAATTAACTGTAATTAAGCTGACTTGTAAGTTGTAAACTTTTTCCCATTTGTAAATCAGCTTTTGGTGAAATAAAACACTATAGCGCCATCTGTTGGTCGCCAACAGAACTATTTTTTTTTTCATTGCCACACGAAACCCGGTTTCTTTTTCATCCGTTTGGTGCAAACCGTATCTTTGTATCTTGATTCGTTTTTGAGTCATTCATTTTTAAAGTTTGTCCTGACTTTTGGATCACCCGGTATATAAGAGTAAACTCATTGATTCACTGATTCACCAAGGCCGGGGCGATTCTATGGGAGATACAATCACAAATTTTGGTGAGCAGGCTGGTTTTAGGACCTTGACAACTACTAAGATGGGATTTTATGAATACTCCTCCATTTCCCCCTGGGGGGGCACAAGACAGAAACACCTTTATAAGCATAACTCGGCTCCAAATTATTTCACGGTAAAAAAAAATTGCAGTTGAGAAAACTAGACTTAAGTACAAAAAAAAAAATCCTGCGATTTTGGAATTTTGGATTTTTAAGGGGGGGGGAGGAGGGGATAAAAAGGATTCTCGGAGTCAAATTTAGCAAAATACGGATTTTCGAGTAAAACTCTACCAATAATAGCACAAAGACATAAAAACCATCAAGCATCTTCCTGAGGATATTTCCAAACACTCGTTTTTGGTTTCATGCGATTTTCGATTTCGGTGGTCAGTTACGAGGGGGCAAATTCGACCCCCCCCTCTTTACCGATAAATTCGTCGGGGGAAATCTATGAGAGCTGAATTCACAAATTTTAGTATGTGGCTTATTTACCTGTATCCAACACCCATTATAATGGGATTTTGTGAATTTCTCCCCCCCCCCTTTGCCTCCTTGCGGTGTGTGTTTGTGTGTGTGTGTGTGTGGGGGGGTAATAAATACGTTTCCAAACATAACATTGCTTCAAATTATCTCAGTAAGATTAATTTTTATGTGTGGGTTGTTTACGCGTTCTCAGCACGCACAATAAGGGGAATTTTACGAAATTTTCCCCCTGCCCCGCCTTTAAGGGCGGAGGGAGGGGGACAAAGACACGCTTTTAAGAGTAACTCTACTGCAAATTAACTCAGGATAGCGATTTTTTGATATGTCGATTGGTTATGCGAACTCAAGACATAAAGGGATTATGTGAAATTCCGCCCTATCTCCCTTGGGGCGGAGGGCATATTTCCATGCGTATCTCTCTATTTTCAAACTATCTTAAAAAAGGAACTTTTTAAGTATGGGCTCTTTATGCGTTCTCAATACAAACTGTAAAGGAATTTTGTAAAATTTCCCCTCCTTTCCTCCATTTAAAGGGCGGGCGGGGGAAGCAAAAACACGTTTTTAAGAGTAATTCTGCTCTAAATTATCTCAGGAAAGCGATTGTTTGATATGTCAATTGGTTATTGGTACTCAACACACACATTTCAAAGGAATTTTTTGAAATTCCGTCCTATCCCCCTTGGTGGTTGGGGAGGAGCAAAAAACCTGCTTCCAGGCGTAACTCTTTTCCAAATTATCATAATATGGCAATTTTTGATGTGTGGGCTGCTTGTGCGTTATTAACACACACTACAAAGGGATTTTGTGAAATTCCTCCCCTCCTATTGCTCCTTGAGGGGTGAGGAGCAAACAACATGTACCCATGCTTAACTAGACACTGTGCTGGTCGGTTATATGAATCATTGAATCTAACTCATAGTATAAAGAGATTTTGCGAATTTCCCTCCCCCTTCCTTCCTTTAAGTATGCACGAGAATGTTTGAATGGCTGCAGTATTCAACTCACAATCTATGAGCTCGATGCTCTACTAACTGAACTACCGCGGCCTCGTATTACAAAAGAATTCCGAACATTAAAAGTAAAGAAGACCAAAAAATTGTTTATGGGTTTAACCTTTTATTTTATTCCGTACTTATTGGTGACAAGATAATGTATACGCTAGAATGATGATGAGACAGACATTGCCATAAGGAATTTACAGCAATTTTTCTTAAAATGTATTTTTGTGAAACAGAATAAATATCTCTATTATACGTAATGTTTTACATTTAACTTATTCGCAGGATTTTCAGTAGATATTGGAATATAATTAGAATATTTTTTTCGTCTTTTATTATTTTCAGAACTTACATATGTAAGAAAAGTATTGTAATCATGATGAAAATTAGAATTTTCGATTTTGGTGTATGTATATGTTTTGAGGTCTCTTGAGTTCATTTTAGTTGTTTTTACGATGATGTATGTATGTGTGGGAGTGAACACAACACCGTCTAAATGTTTTATTCGAAAGATCTGAAAGTTTGTACGTATGTTATTGGTTACTGCAGAATGAAACACTTTTTTTTTTTTTTTTTTTTTTTTTTTACAAGGACATAAAGAAAATTCTTCATCATTATTGCTTATGGACTCAATTTTTTCGAATTGCGATAGCGTCTAAATGCCTTATTCGAATGAACTAAACATTTACATGTATGTTATAGGTCATCGTCACACGAACAGTTTAGATTGTGGTGAATAGAGCACTAGTAATTTTTTGCAGGAAATAAAGAAAAATTCTTTGTCATTATAGTTTATGGGCTCAAATTATATAAAGCGCGATAGCGGCAAAATGGCTTATCCGATTGAGTTTAAAATTTATATATATGTTATAAGTCAGCTTCGCACAAACTGTATATAAATTTTGGTGAATCTGGCTCTTCTAGATTTTTATAGGAACACAGCAAAAAATTCTTTACAGTTATGATCTGTGAGCTCAAATTGTTTAAACTGCTTTGAATTAAACAACATACTATATGAATGAAAATACTCAAAAATCTATTATAATTTTCTTCTTTGTTTATTTAAAGACAGCTCTTAATTTAATTTAATAAAACTACCGTTAATTTCTTAATATTCAGAAAGTCGATTAGAGTCACTTAAGACTGTTTTTGTAACATGCCCATTATGGAAGTTTTAAATATCATTTTTATTTCGCTTTTATGAAACTTTGACGTGTATCGTACTACCTTATCCACATAGAAATATTTCATTTGCGACACTATCCGTGGTTTGTCCTGGAACTTTTTGACCGATGTGTTATATTTACTGCTCACTTTATAATTACGACCGACTTTACTTCAAAAGCCTAGTTTTTATTATATTTTTTATTTTTTAAACAAGGCATTGCATTGTTGCCATTTTTGATGTTGTGGAAACTTTCAGGATATGTTTTTTATGTAAAACTGTTAAATGCGTGTTATTCCATTTTATTATTATTAAAAAAAAAAAAAAAAAAAAAAAAAAGTAGGATTTGGGTGGTTAAAACTGTAAGTCATTCGTTTTTTACGAAAAACACACCAATTCACGTAGGGCAATACTTTTTCTGACAGAAGTGAATCATTGTATTGACAAATATTTTATGTTCTACTGATTTCACACTTATAATTAACTCTTGACAAAAGGGTTTAAAAAAAAAAAGGATAATTCTGTGAAAAAAAGCTTTTTTTGTGTGTCAAACCCTTACCTCAAAAATCTTTTGTGCCAAAGCATGAACCACAGTGGTATACATTTCAGTGAATACATAATGAAAAATACTCAAATGTAGTAAGGTATGGGGGGCTGACTTTTGGCGTATAAAATATTCGATCTAGAAATTACGAAAACAAAAATTTACATAAATTTCAAGCTCATTCCTTGCTTGTTATATGAGCGATTAGGTAATGAAATTATCCATAAAAGATTTCTTAATTCAACTAAGAAATAAAATTAATTGACAGATCTATGGTAACTTGTTCAACTTTTATGTAATGCGGCTGGTTCATTACTTTGTGCTGATTCAGCACAACGTTCTTTGCGACATGTTTAAAAGAACGAGGGAAAAAAAAAAACATTGATTACTTTTATTTCAATATTTTTTACTATTGTACATATAAAAAAAAAAAAAAATTCTTTAAGTACATGAGCTGCTATTTGAAACTGAATAATAATAATTAGAATGAATTGATAAATGAGTCTAATGCTTATCAAATGAGTCTTTTTCTTTCTATATTGCTGACAATTTTTCTTGTAGCATTTATATGATCAGTGTTCACAGTAAATGAGTTATTTCCGTATAGTTGTACAAGTCAATAGAAAATTAATTTAATATTTAACTTATCTTCTTCAGCACTTTTTGATCATCGGAATGTCTTGAGTGGAACCATTTCGACTTAATTATTGGGTTATTTGGTGTAATTCATCTTTGTATAGAGCTATCTGTAGAGATTTTCACTATTAACGCCATATATACTTATATTTCCTTTGGTGTGGTTGACTAATAGTTATTTAGATTTCGAATCTTTCCTTTGTCAGTACGTACGTTCAGTTGTAAATTATGGATCGACTTAATGGTTGTAAGTAAATTCTGCACTTGTTGTTGTTGATTGTTCAGTGTATTTTCTGGTGAGGATTTACATTAGATTTTCTTTACTACTTTCATAAATATGTTAACAAATTTTTTACATGAAAGTATGCGTTTTGTATGCAAAAGAAGCACGTTATTTCTTTCTTTGTAAAAACCCAGCATTTTTTAAACATATCCAGAACAGTGGTTTTATTTTTAAGGTTTATTAGAGTAACTTTGTTTTATGTTGTAATGTTGTTTGTTTGTTTAGTGTATTTTCTTGTGAGGATTTTACATTAGATTTTCTTTACTACTTTCATAAATATGTTAACAAATTTTTTACTTGAAAGTAAGCGTTTTGTATGCAAAAGAAGCACGTTATTTCTTTCTTTGTAAATACCCAGCATTTTTTAAACATATCCAGAACAGTGGTATTATTAGTTCCCCATCATACTATAGGTATGGGGAACTTAGGTAATCGTGAAAATTTTCGACCTCGGTTTTTTGACTTTTCTACACGTTTTCAGGTGTGAGGAATCCGAAAATGACAAAATTTCTATGGTGTCTGTCTGTAGGGTGTCTGTTAGTCTGTTAGCCTGTTAGTATGTTAGTCTGTTAGTGGGTCAGTCCGTTAGTTTGTTAGTCTGTGTACACGATATCTCAAGAACAAATTGTCGAAGAGAGGTCAGATCAGTTTTAAAATGTTACTTTCAACACTGGCAAGAACCCTATTCATTTGCAACATTCGAATTTAAAAACTTTGCGAGTTATTAGAAATTTACGATTTTCTTAACATGGGAGAATAGGACAAAAATTCACTTAAACGTGCATTAAATGGAAACTTTTTACTGTAAAATTGTCAGACCAGTTTTAAAATATCAGTTTTGATGCCGGAATGAACATCAGTAACTATAAATATGCTTCTTTGAAAATTTCGCAAGTTATTGGAAATTTACGAATTTCTTAACATGGTGGTATAAGGCGAAATTTCACATAAACGTCAATTTTGAGAGATATTTTCATCGTAAAGATGTCAGACTACTTTTGAAATATTATTTAGGACACGGGCATGAATATTGATGACTATGAATTTTCCAATATAAAAATTCTTAAGTTATTGGAAATTTACGAATTTCTTATCACAATAGAATAGGGCAAAATTTTACACAAACGTCAAATCTTGAGGGATATTTTCATCGTAAAGATGTCAAACCACTTTTGAAATATTATGTAGGATACTTACATAAATACTATAGAGTATGAATTTTCCAATTTAAAAAAATCGTAAGTTATTTGGAATTTACGATTTACTTAAAATGGCAGAATAAGGCAAAATCGAGCACAAACGTCCATTTTGAGGATCATAAATATATCAGACAATTTCAAAATAACATTTATGATACTTGAATGAACATGATTGACTACAAATATTCTAATGGGAAAATTTCGTAAGTTATTCGAAATTTAAGATTTTATCAACATAGCAAAATGTTGCGATATTTCATATAAATATGCATTTTTTGGATTGTTTCATTGGAAATATTAGCATGAAAAATAAACTACGAAATTGATCCCAAAAAAATAAATTAATAGATTAAGTAAGATAAATATGTTGAACTGAATGGTGGATAGCCTATTAGGTGAGGATTTCGTTCTGTCATTGTGCCAAGCGTTTGGTCAAATTCATTTCTCTTAACATGAATATAATATGTCCTGTACAAGAAATTTATGAGAACATACATATGATGGGGAACTGAGCAGAGTCCACCTATGCCAACTAGTTTTTAAGGTTTATTAGAGTAATTTTCTGCGATGGGAGCTTATTTGTGTAGTAAAACTAAAGCCAGTGGATACTTTTTTTTTTTTTTTTATCATTATTATAAATAAAGCTTACTTGTCTAAAATGCTACTGATCTAGCTAAAGTGGTGAGTTCCAAGAAAGTCAGTTTCCTTCTAGAGAATCATTATTACCAAATGTAGCAGTACAATCTTTGTGTGAACAAAAGTATAAACTATTGTATCAGTTGTTAATCCTCTCAGTTCTCACTGCATATTATTTTCAGATAGCAATTCAGTTAATTAAAAAAATAAAAAAAAAATAAAAAAAAAAAATAACATGTTTTATATTATAATGGTAAAAGATACTGAAATAAAAATGAGTTTTTTTTTTTTTTTAACTGCCGCAAAACACATGTGTGTTCAGCACAGAAAGACGGATTACTTAAAAACTGAAGACGTACCACAGATTTGTGAATTGATTTTTTTCTGATTATCTTAAGGCTTATTTTCATCAGTGGCAGCTCGTTGACCGAAAATTAGTGAAGAAGCTCTTCATCTACTATTATACACTGTATTCATTTATGGAGTATAAATTTACATTTAAATAAAATTAGTATTTTTTGTTAATTTTTCATTAAAATTATACTTAATAAAAATTGTGCATTAAATGTACTCAAATGTTATTTTTCAGCTCTTCACCTGTTTTCGGTACACGAGCCGCCGTTGATTTTCATGATAATTTCATATACTTAGTTATTCTTCGTACCAGCAGTGAATGGCCTTGAAAATCATGCAATTTTTACTTTCCACAAGACCAAGGTCAAATAATTTTGTACGCCAAAAGTCAACCACACATATCATACTGTTTTGGGATATTTTGCATTTGTGTGTGTAGTGCGACCACGTTTCCTACGAGCCTACGTAGCAGTGAGACCGAGTCCAAAAGTTTGGAGGGATGCAAAATTGGTCGAGAGATAGTTATTTGGCAAACATTCGGTGTTCCCTTATCGCTTGTTTTCTCTCAGTCACCCCTATTTTAACACTGGACTCGTTCAATCCGCACTTGCGCAGAGCCTTCCATGGTCGCAAGAAATGTGGTTAAAGAATATTTACTGAAATATATGCCTTTGTAATTCACCACTGCCAAAGGAAGACTTCAAGTAAAAGTTTCACAAAAAAGCCATTTTTTTAGAATTTCGAACTTTTATTGACTTTTGCGCCAATTATAAATATTTACGGTTGGCGCAAAGCCCTAAATATTAATGTCCTAATAATTAGTGTGGAAGTAATAGAACACAATATAATTGTGAATACCATAAATCATTTCTGGCACAAAAAGTATTGCTTTAGGTGATTTGGTATGTTTTTTGGAAAAAAGACTACCTTAAATTATGACTTCCTAAAATTTTCCGACTTTGTTTTCGCTAAAAAAAAAAAAAAAAAAAGAAAAAAAGAAAAGAAAAGAAAGAAAAAGAAAAAGATGCGTATTAGTTTTATGTAAAGAACATATCTTGTAATTTTAACAAAATAAACTAGTATGTTGCGGCCACCACAAGACTTTCTTCTATATTTTCCTATACAAATTCACTCAATAACAATATTTAAAATATATATATTTTTTTCCAAGTTTTTTTTCGTTAAAAGTAAAAAAAAATCGATAACTTTGTTTTAAATTATCACATATTTATAGTTCAACCATTCGTTTTAAAGGTATTCACGAGACCTTTTGAAAGATACCCATCTTGAAAATTTACCTTCCCCCTCCCTTCCCGGGGGGTACTTCCCCCAGGGGTGTGAAGTGATGCCCCGCATGCACATATTTTTTTTTACTAATTAACTACTACTATTATCAATAATTCATATTAATATTACAATCACAGGTTAAGAATAACTCTCATTATGTACATTTATACGAAATTTTGTCCTACACTGCCATGTTAAAAATTTAGAAAAAATACGATCACAGCTCCACCTGTTGAGCGATTGATCCCCAAATCTAATCAGCACTAGTTTATATTAGGGGACAACTAAATACCAAGTTTGGTTAAATTCCGTTAATATATATATATATATATATATATACATATACGATTTTTTTTTCTAAGTTTTTCTTTCGTTAAAAGTTAAAAAAAAAAAAAAAAAATCGATATCTTTGTTTTAAATTATCATATATTTATAGTTCAACCATTCGTTTTAAAGGTACAGACGAGACCTTTCTAAAGATACCCATCTTGAAAATTCACTCCCCTAGAGGGGGGGGGGGCAGGCACCCTACACATACAAAATTTTTTTCCCAGTTGACTATCTCTATTATTAATAATTCTTGTAATTTTCATAATGATTACTAAAAAATAATTCCCTTTATGCACATTTATGCAAAATTTTGTCCTATATCACCATGTAAAAATTTAGAAAAAGCGGGATGGCAACGCAACCTGTAAGACAATTTTTACCAAAAGTTGATAGGCACTAATTTATGTCAAGGTGCAACTACATACCAACTTGTATGAAATTCTGTGCAGTAGTTCCTGAGATACAGTTACCACAAAATTTTGTCGCACACACACAGCAGACATTTTCTAAAAATGGTCAAATCGTTTTCCACAGCTCTCAAAACGTGTAAATCCATCAAAAACCCGAGGTCGAAAATTTTTACGAATCCAATACTTCCTTCTATTGAATATAGAAGAAAGTAAAAATGTCGGCTATATTCAACCTAAAAAAAACTGCTCCTAAAATTAATTACTTAAAAATCTGAAAATATGTGTGGAATAAGAACTAGTATAATTTAAAAACATGGAAAAAACTGGAAACTATATGAAAAACGAAACATATAGAAATAATGAAAATTAAAACAAATTGCCATCGCATTTGCCTAACGGTCGAGAGACACATAAAATTGTCAAACATTTTTCGAGAGATAGGAGTTCCATTTTACGACTTCACGATTTTACATGAAAGTTTTTAAATATTAAGTTACGAACTTAGAAGTAATTTTGTAAAATGAACCTTAATGTGAGCAGACTAGAGATAATTTAAAAACGTTAAACCATATATTAAAAATAAAAATATAACATAAATTAGTTTTTTTTTTCTTTTTTGCAAAATTTTACATGAACGTGCACTTTTTAATTTTCTCCCCAAAATTAAATAAGGTTTCAAATACATCTCTAGCTCTTATAAAAAGGTTCTATTAAACATTAAAAAAAAAAAAATAAAAAAAATAATAATAATAATAATAAATATCTGCAAACGTTTTAGGATTTTGAATATAGTGAATTTATGAAAAAAATGCAGACTGAAAAGACACAGTTTATAGATTTAAACATGTAAAAAAATATATATGTATATAAAAATACAATAATTGTCGCTTGAATATATATTATATCAAACTAACCTAATAAAGCTCAATTTAGGCATATTAAATAATATAAGCTTTTATATGAAATCTTCACTGGTGCCAAGTTAAAGGTAAGATACCACTATCAATTTTTTTTTAAGAATTTTTTTAGCTTACATTCTTTGTCATAAACCTTCTGACGAATTCGGGTTAAAAACAGAAAAAAGGGGAAAATAAATTACAGATATCATTTCTATCCTTACAAATTCAGTACCAAATGAAAGGGGCAATTTTTCTGAATCCAGGGATGCAAACAGTTTTTCGACACGACAATTAGATTTTTTAAATTAACTAAAGTATGAAAATTAGGTGGCACTTCATTTTAATTCCTTTCAGTCATTTTAAAAAGTACGTGGCTCGTTACAAATTTGGTACTAAATGAAATGAGCGATTTTTTTCTAAATCCAGGAGTGCAAACAATTTTTTCCACATGGCAAATAGACTTACACTACATTTTAAACTTTTCATACTTTTTAGTGCGAATCAAGCTAGTAGAAAAAAGTCTTTAATTATTTTTTTTTATATTTTTTTTTAAATATTTAACAGAAAAGAATCTTATATAAACGCGTTTTCTTAGATGTCAACAGAAAACTAACTTCCGAAATTTATTGTTTATTTATATAAGTATTTAAAAATAATCACGTCTCGTAAAATTCTATTACATTTTAATTAAACTAAAAATCGAGACAATAATAATACACTATAAAAATATACTATTAAAATAAACACAGCATAAATTTATATGTTTCGAGCCTTATTTTAGGCTCCTCAACAGTAAAAACATCATAAAAGAAAACGTTGAGATGAACGGATAGATTTCTTTTACAAAAGCGCAGTGTATACGGCAGGGACTGCGCATGCTTCAATAAGACATGAAGAATGTAGTTTTGAATACCAGCCCTCAAGGAAAATTCTACAATGATAATTTGTACAGTTATATACAATTATTTTAATACAGTCAAAATCAGGTAAATGATTGGTTTCTATGGCATACTGGACAATTTTAGAACGAACACTGCGGTTTTTGAAATTTCTTTTGTATTCAAGAATTCTACTATGAAGGGAACGGCCAATTTTACCAATGTAAAGAGAATTGCAGGCCCCCTTTTCAGCCACTTTTATGAGGTTTTTGCTGATGAAGAGCTTAAATTAAGGCTCGAAACGTATAAATTTATGTTGTGTTTATTTTAATATTTTAATTGTATATTTTTATGGTGTATTATAATTGTCTGGATTTTTTGTTTAATTAAAATTTAGTGTTTATACTTTTCAGATGAAAATCGTTTACATTCATTATTAAAAACGATTTTAATAAGTTATAATTTTAACAAATAAGTTTTTCTGCGTTCATTTGTATAGGCAAATATAGAAGAAAGTTTTATGATGCCCCCACCATACTTGTTTAAGATTGTTATAAAAATTGTTTTAACTGAGATTTTACTCATATGAATTTAATACAAAGTATTTATTATCGCAAATTGCATACGAACCTGTGTATTTATATTTAACTCATGGAAATTATATAAGGTTCTTTATATATATATATATATATATATATATATATATAAATGGGGATGCATACTAACCTGTTTATTTATATTTAATTTACGGAAAGTACATAAGATTCTTTTATTTTATAAATGAGGAAAAAAATATTTTCAAGAATTCCTTCTGCTTACTAGGTTGGTTGGTTGGGTTTTACGTCGCACTAGTGCAGCCCAGATGGGCAATTGGTCACGGTCTGGGACTCACCCCTAGAGGTGGTCCGGAGACATGCCATCGCAATTTTGATCCTCCACGGAAGGGATGGCTCTCCCGCTTCGGTGACCCCCAGAGGTATCATTTTTGATAGGAACGTGGACGACATTGCGGCCAGGACAGATTTTACGTGCACCAGTCACCATTAGTGTACACGACGGTCATTTGCCGGTTCGAGTACCGAATCCGCAATCTTCCAATTACGAGGCCGGCGCTCGACCGACTGGGCTACCGCAGCCTTCTGCTTACTAGAAAAAAATTATCTGAGAAATGACTATAGTTAAATCTCTGCCCCTATCTGAAATCCATCATGACGTTCAACATGGTTGTATTCATTATGGAAAAGCTGGATATTTTAAATCTTTTGTTGGAAATTGTTGTCTTCGAATTACAAAAAATACATATGCTTTGGAATATAACAACATGAAATATGTTAAACTTTCTAAAAAACTATCGAAATAAAATAAAATAGAAATCAAAATTTTAACTTTTTAAGTTATGTTTAATTACACTTAGTGATAATTGATTGATGCCTATCAAATTTTAGTCCATATCACTTGACAGATGACACTGTTATAATAGATTAACATAATATTTAATACGGGAGCTTAGGACAGAATTTCGTATAAATTTACAGACTGAAGATTATTTCTAATCAATGATTGTGAATTTTATTATTATTATTATTATTATGTAATAGCAACAGTCAAGTAAGGTAAAATTTTTGTATATGCAAGAGCATAATTTCCGTCCTGTGGGTGGGGATGTACATTTTATCTATACAAGTATTTAAAAAATAATAATAATAAGTGTTCGCGAACAGTTCCTACTTTATACATATGAGTCATCTAATAGCTTGTCTCACAAACTGCGGTCAATTTATTCAAAATTTACTTCCATAATCAGTCGAAATACGCGCAATTTTTATCAACTTCTTTTTATTTCATATTATTTCACGCGCACTTTTTATTTCCTAATTCAAAATTATTAAAAAAACGTTTTCGATATCGATTGTAACGATACTGATTATTATTAATTTTCTTTTCATTTTCTTTCAATAATAATAATAATAAAAAAAAAAGATTTTGATGAAATTCTGGCAAAAGCAGAATTTAGTTTAGGACGGAGGACTATTAGTTTTTTTTTTCTTCCCATTTATAACATCGCTTTCAAATTATTCAATTATATTTTCGATAAATTTTAGATTTCGACAAATGTCCAACTATCGAAAAATGATTTCAACAAATGTCCAACTATCGAAAACGACAACGCAAAAATCCCAGATTGAGATTAGTAGGCCCTCAGTCCTAAAAACATGTTTATAACTCGTTTTTTTTTTTTTTTTTTTTTTTTTTTTTTACAAATGTCTAAACTATATGTCTGTTATAATTAAATAAAAGTTAAAAACATGTTTATTTTCAATAATAATAATAACTCGAAAGCTGTTATTTTTAAAAGATCTTCTATAGGACACAGTGATTTATTTTATTTTATTTTTTTAATTTACGGGTATATTTTTCTGAAGTGAAAACTATCTGCATTCTTCTTTTAAACATTAAATATTTTGCAATTAAATTTTTAATTTTAATTTTTTTTTTTAATCAAATAATTGTGTTTAACTATATTATGTTAAAATATTTTATGTTTTTATGACATGTACATTCCGTTTGACACATAGCTGCAGGCTTGTGTAACGATGAATAAAGAAGGAAGTCATTTACATAAATGCATTGCATTTCCTCCCCTCCTTCAAAGACACTAGAAAAAAAAATAGATACGCTTTGAAGAACTTATGAAAAGAGTTTCTAAGTTCGAATTAGATTACATTTTTCTAAAAATATACATATAATTTTATTTCAGAATGTACTTTTTCTGCTTCTTATGCAATGAGTATTCTGCTTGTTTAGCCTAGGTCAGAAGTTAAAGCTTACCAGAGAAAAGGAAAATATATTATTCGACATAAATAATGAAATTAACTTTGTATATTTTAAATAAAGTTGATTTAATACATTCAAATGAAGTAAATTTGAATAGATATTTCTAAGTACGAAGCAGAAAAAAAATATTTTAATAGCATTCAAATTTTTGTAGAAAAAAAAATGATTTATTTTTTAATTAATATTAATGCTGATAGAATATCATCTTTATAATAAAACTCCAAGTTTCCCGGACATAAAATTAGAAAGTAACGTCGTAGATACAAAAATGTATTGAAATAGAGAAAATAAATTTTAATTTTTGGTTTGGAGAAGCAAGAAATAAATAAATAAATAAATATATAAATAAATATATAAATAAATAAATAATGATGTACCAAATGTAACAATGCATTGTGAAAACACAAACTGTACTCATCATTTGAAACAAAGAAAATAAGAATAAAAGATAATTTAAGAGAGTAGATGTAAATTTGAATAAGGACCGCCAATTGGGGATTTCGCGCTTTTCTTTCTCAGCCACATTAATTGCCAAACTATGATCAAAGCTTAGCTAA
Source organism: Salticus scenicus (assembly GCA_963930645.1). Lineage (NCBI taxonomy): Eukaryota > Metazoa > Arthropoda > Arachnida > Araneae > Salticidae > Salticus > Salticus scenicus. The sequence goes on along the minus strand of OZ005650.1, from coordinate 345,276,713 downwards.
ATTAGAGGAATACGTAAAATAATATTTAAAATAATAAATAACGTTTGAATCAAATATCCTAGTAATAAAAGCTCAAGTGGCAACGGAACGACTCTAAAAACTAACTATGGAAATAAAGAAAATACATATTTGTCCTTGATTTGAAGGAATGAATAAAATAAAGGAAAAAGAATGACTTAGCAGAAAAAATAAAAATAATAAAATAAAATAAACTATATATGTATATATGTGTGTGTGTGTGTGTGTGTGTGTGTCACAATTGCAACAATGTATTGAGGAATAATATCACCTTTACCCTTGATTTAAATAAAATAAGAATAAAAGATAATAATAAAAAAAATGTAATTCTTTGCAAGGAACGCCAATTGGCGATTTTGGAGTTCCGTTAGTCGTCCATCGCTATAAACCAACAAATTCTGATGAAAGTATTTAACTAAATCAGAAGAAAACGTTAATAATAATAAGTTAACTTGATTATAATAAAAAATAAATTAATAAATTAATAATGCTAAAAACAATCTAAATGATACACTGCAAATAAAGCAGTCTTAAAATAAGACAAAAAAAGTCTGAAAAAGTATGTAAGACACGTAAATATCTGAAAAAAAAAAAAAACAGATTAGACTTAATAGGTATCTTTATTTAAGACAATTTTTGTATGTTAATAAACTGGTGGTGGAAATGAACTAATGTAAAATGTCTTAATAAAAAAATAATTCTTAAAATTAGGCATTCAAAATATCTTAAAATACAACATTTCGCATTGCTTCATTCGTTATTTAAAAGAAGAGTAGTGGCGCCAATATTATTATATTAAGTTGCAGTTAAAAAAAAAAAAAAAAAAAAAAAAAAAAACATGGATAATAATAATTTTATTTAATTAAAATAATTTTTAACTTTGCAATAGAAAAAATATTTTCTAAAATTGAAATTATAATGAAGCTATCAAAAATTTAAATCTGACAGAAAAAAAAAAAAAAAAATCAGATCTTTTAGAAATATGAGATTTTCTGATAATCATGTTATCCAAACATCGAGGGATGGAATTTTCACATATTTTTAACATTTAGAAATTGAATTCTATTAGGTTTATTCAATAAAATATATATTAAAGCACAGTTTCTGTTTATATATATATATATATATATATATATTTGAAATCTTCAAACAGCGTTTTCTCAGTTTGCATGTTTCCTGAATTCGTGATTTTCAAAATGCTAAAACTTCAACTGATATTTAAGAAAAGACTTAATAATTTTTTTTGGATGGTTAATAGATATCCTACTTATAAGAATTGGGGAATGGATTTTAAAGAAAAAATATTAAAAGGAATATAACTTTTTTTTTTTTTCAAATTTTTACTTTCTTCTATAATTAATAGTAGGGTCATTCCGTTTTAAATAAGCAAATGAGGTGCGCACTACCATTTTTGATTTTGATGACAATTCGCATGTGCATTCATCATCCCTAACAGCACAGTTAGGCTTAACTTATCCACAGTTATGCTTAACTTATCCACAGTACATCTTAAGGACGTTTCTAGGATGTCTTTTCATCCAGAAGACATCCTGAAGATATCCTGGGGAGTTGATGTGCTGTCTGGGATGTCTCCTAGACCTCAAAAGAGTATATTTTTTATTTAAAGAAAATTTCTTATGCGATATATAGGCTATTTTTGTGGTTGGCAACAGCAAAAATTGGGTATATTAATGCTTTGCTTTATGAGCTATAACGTTTTTTCTATCAAAGCTATAGAGCTCAATCATAGCTCATTCGAAAGCTAATAAAACGATCTTTTTCTATATGGCATCAATAAATTTTTGACTTTTAGAAAAAGCTCATCTTTTTATGGTAAATGTGTGTTGCAAAATTAATTTTTTACCACATTTGAAAATTTAAAAACTTATGAAGGGCTTTGAATAACAAGCCTTCTATTTTTTCTTAGATACATATGTATGGTTACTTATTCTATAAAAAAAAATTGGCTTGTTACTCTGCAACCCTTCACAGGATATGACCCCCCCAAAATTGCACATTTTCTAAAAAATCCAGTTTTCAATGCTAAAAAAATTCATGTGAGGGACTAGGTATTTTTTTTTTTTTTTTTTACTAGTCTGATTTTAAGTACTTTTTATCAGCTTTCAAAGAAACAAAAAAAAAAAAAAAAAAAAAAAGATTGCTTTGTTATTCGAAGGCATTTGACAGTTTTAGGGGGTCTGAATTTTCAAATAATTCATTGGAACAATGCAATTTTTCCATGTCCTTTTTTTTTTGTAAATATGTTATTTATTATGCACTGTTCTTATTTGATGGTTTTAAGTTAACCTTACAAATAGTAATATTCCTATCTCTCTTCATTTGCGAACATGTATTTGCCAGCTACAACAGGAATGGGCAACACACATGAGCAATTCTTTATAGGCAAACAGTGCCTACTAGTGGTTGGCACTGTGCCAATGACAAAGTTGCTTGCATATTCATCATCATCATCGATTTCAGCCTTTATTAATCCACTGCAGGAGGAAGACCTCTCCTAGCTGATTCCAAACTGCTTTCTTTTGTACAATTCTTCTCCATTCTGCTCTTCCAAACTTCACAATTTCATCTCTCCAACAACACAGTTTTCTCTTCCTATGTCTTGGTATCCAAAATAGGACTTTAGTGGTCCATCTATCATCATTTCTTCTCGCAAGGTGCCCAGCCCAACTCCATTTTATTGGAAAAAATTTCGGCCAATATAGGGTAAGACAAAAGATTTGCATGATGATATCACATGCAATTGCTCAACAGCTTAGTTGTTTCTTTAACTCTGAAAGGAGTAAATTGCTAGGCTGTGTTTCTACTGTAAAATCTTGCAAAGTTTGATGTTTGTTTTTTATTATAGTTTTTTTTATAGTTTTTTTTATAGTTTTTTTTTTTTTCAAGATCAAGATATATGCATATTTATGAAATATTTTGGTGAAGCACATTTCTTGTTAAAGATAAAATAGGAAATTACTTTTAAAAATTCCTAAATATAAGTTTGACTTTCTGCATATAAACAGTAAATAAATTATGAATAACCCTAAATGCTCTATGTTGAAAATAAAGTATATGATGTTGAAGGAAAATATAGGATCCACGTTTTTTGGCCTAGCAATCTACTCCTTTCAGAGTTAAAAATACAACTGAGCTATTGAGCAATTGCATGTGATATCATCATGAAAACCTTTTGTCTTACCCTATATTGGTCGAAATTTTTTCCAATAAAAAGGAGCTGGGTGGACACCTTGCGAGAAGAAATGGTGATAGATGAACCACTAAAGTCTATTTTGGATACCAAGACATAGGAAGAGACTACTGTGTTGTTGGAGAGATGAAATTGTGAAGTTTGGAAGAGCAGAATGGAGAAGAATTGCAGAAAAGAAGGCAGTTTGGAATCAGCTAGGAAAGCTCTTCATCCTGCAGTGGATTAATAAAGGTTGAAATTGGCGGTGATGATGAATATGCAAGCAACTTTGTCATTGGCACAGTACCAACTATTAGTAGGCACTGTTTGCCTATAAAGAACTGCTCATGTGTGTTGCCCATTCCTGTTGTAGCTGGCAAATACATGTTCACAAATGAGGAGAGGTAAAAATATGTTAAACTACTATCTGTAAGGTTAACCTAAAACCACCAAATAAGAAAAGTGCATAATAAATAACAAATTTACAAAAAGAAAAAGGACAGGAAAAACTTGCATTGTTTCAATGAATTATTTGAAAATTCAGACCCCCCTAAATCTGCCAAATGCCTTTCAACAACAAAGCAATCTTTTATTTTGTTGAAAGTTGTTAAGAAGTACTTAAAATTAGACTAGTAAAAAAAAAAAAAATACCTAGTCCCTCACATGACTTTTTTTAGCATTGAAAACTGGATATTTAAAAAATGTCCAAATTAAGGGGTTCATATCTTGTGAAGGGGGCAGAGTAACAAGCCAATTTTTTTACACAATAAGTAACCATACATGCGTATGTAAGAAAAAAATGAGGGCTTGTTATTCTATGACCTACATACGTTTTTTAATTTTCAAAAGTGGTAAAAAATTAATTTTGCATCACACATTTGGACCTTACAAAGGTGAGTTTTTTCTTTTTTTTAATCAAAAATTTATTGACACCATATAGAAAAAGATCTTTTTATTATCTTTCGAATGAATTATGGTTGAGCTCTATAGCTTTGATAGAAAAAAAGTTATAGCTTATAAAGCAAAGTATTAAAATACCTAATTTTTTGGTGTTGGCAACGACAAAAATAGCCTATATATCAAAGAGTAATTTTTTTTAAATCAAAAAAATATTTTTTTGAGGTCTAAGAATCATGGGGAATGCACATGCAAATTTTCATCAAAATCAAAAATGGTGATGCAAGAACTTTTTTGAAAATTTACCGATTTAAAATGGAATGACCCAGTAGAAAGTATTGGATTCGTAAAAATTTTCGACCTCAGGTTTTTGATGGATTTACACGTTTTGAGAGCTGTAGAACACGATTTGACCATTTTTAGAAAATGTCTGTCTGTCTCTGTGTGTGTGACAAAATTTTGTGACAACTGTATCTCAGGAACTACTGCACAGAATTTCATACAAATTGGTATGTAGTTGCACTTTGACATAAATTAGTGTCTATCAACTTTTGGTAAAAATTGTTTTACAGGTTGTATTGCCATCCCGTTTTTTCTAAATTTTTAACGTGGTGGTATAGGACAGAATTTTGTATAAATGTGCATGAAGAGAATTATTTTTTAATAATCAATATAAAAATTTACAAGAATTATTTATAATAGAGATAGTCAACTGGGTAAAAAAAGAAAAAAAAAATGTATATGCAGGAGCATCGCCTCCACCCCTGGTTAGGGAAAATCCTCCTCGAGGGGAATAAATTTTCATGATGGGTACCTTTCAAAAGAGCTCGCCAATATCTTTAAAATGAATGGTTGAACCATAAATCTGAGATAATTTAGAATAAAGTTACAGTTTTTTTTTTTCATTTTTTTTTTTTTTAAATGTAATGTCGAGAATAAAATGAACTTTTTTTGGATATTTAGTGTTATACTACTTCTCTATTATTCAGATTATAAATATCTCTTTTGGACATTTAGTGTTCCATGAAATCGCACTGCATTATCATGGAAGATAATTTTATTAAATAATGATTTTAATAAATTATTTTTACTGAGTGAATTTGTATAGGAAAATAAAGAAGAAAGTCATGTGGTGGCCACAACATTCTAGTTTTTACATAGACATGCACTTTTTTTTTTCCCTCAAAAGCTAATAAATAAATTTCAAAATCCATCATCAATTTTTTTTTTTTAAGTAGACATTTTGAAACATCCAAAGAAGAATAAAAAAAAAGACTGAGTTTCTTCTTAATTATCTATAGAAGTTTTATCATTTTGAAAATCACAAATTCATGATAAAGTGCAAACTGAAAAAACGCAATTTAAAGGTTTAAAATGTATAAAAAATATATCAAAACTCATAAGAATTATTGCCTAAATATATATTTTAATGAATAAAAATACCTAGTATTAGTTCAAGTTATTAATATTAAACGAAAATATTAGCTATTCTATGAAACCTTCGGTAGTGCGAAGTCAAAGGTCCCTTAAAACATAAAATTGCAGGATATTTTATCGAGTCCTGCTGTGTTCTGCAATGGTATGATTGGTTCTTAGTACAATACATCTTAAAGAAGGAAGAAAGAATGATTTTTTAAACAAATAATAGATACCGTCTGTAATTTGTTAACGGTAAAATTTAAACTTAAGTCAAAATTATTGTTAGTCGTTTCCAGAACGAGATGGTTTATATTATGTAGATCAATCAAACATTAAAATTTCCTCTGAGCCATTACTTCGTAACCGTGGTCACCATAAATTAGATTCTTGTCATACTTCCATCGAATGATTAGTGAGTTGATTTAAATTTTTAAAAACATATGATGTTTTGCTCAATTTTTACTAATTAAATACCACCAGCTACTCACTTTACTCCATGCCTACTTTACCCTATGCCATGGAGTAAAGTTGTTATAACCCTATGCCATGGAGTAAAGTTAGTATAAAACGCATTCTATTTCTAAATGCTACTATTTATTTATCTTTTAATATTGAGTCCAAAATCTAAGCTTCTCAACGTTTGCAAGGTTACCCGACAAAAAATTGTTATATATTTTTAAATCTTATATAAATTTTGTACCCACTGACATTTATTTATTTATTATTATTATTTATTTAAGATGTTGTTTTTATACCTATATTATTCCATCAGACCCTATGTCTTCTTCGACTACAAAATATATATTTTCAGAAGCTCATTTTGATTTACGAGAACTTCTAGCTTCCTTAGAAGCATCAGAAGCTCGTTGTCGGAGTGCTCAATTCGACTGTTGTCCCATTTAGTAGCAAACGCACAAGTTTCACGACTAATAGCAATTTCCACGACATTCATTATTTTTAAAATTGGTAAAAAGCCTTCATTGAAAATGCAAACACCTGTATATTTTGCAGCTTCAATTGTGCGTGTTCCTGAATTTATATGTTTTGATGCAAAAGTCCAGATTAATAAATTTAACGAATTTATTTTATTTATTTATTTATATTTTTTGGGTTTGTGTGTGTGTGTGGGGGGGGGGGTGAAGGGGGATGACCTCAAACATCTACGTAATCAGTTTTCTGATTTCAGGTTTTCATATATCGATTTTATTATTTTCAATATTGTGTCCTTTAGAGCTGTATGTGCATGGACGAAGTCATCTGATGTCACTATAGCTGTAATACCGCAAATTATTGGAATTTTAAAATTTCTTTCTGGGGATATATTATAGGAATCTAAACTTTAAAAGCATGAAAAAAAAAAAGACCCAAATTTTCCTTAATCAAAATTTAATGTTATTTTATACTGGACATAATATTTTTCTGAATGTAAACAAAACAACTCTTTCGTGATTTCTCGCACAATGTCCCGATATTATAAATTTAACAATACTAACACTATGGAAAATATCGTTTAAATTTCTTCTTTTTCGAGTTATTTAATTTCAAAAAAGTAAATCATAATTCAATTTATGTCTGAATAGTTAGTGCCTTGGCCTTCACTCAACAGTTTTTTAGTTTCAATCTTGGTTGATTATTATTATACGAACAACTATAGTGGTTCCGAATCCACTTTAAATATTCAAAGCCCGTAAATTGATATCATGAAAGTATAATTTTGGAATGCTGGCAATTCTTTTACGGACAAAAACCGTTAATCTACGTTATTTTCTCAAATTTGCCATCAAACTATACTTTTACGGTCAAATCCCTTCAAATGTAAAGTGTTAGCTTTTTAAAGACGTCATACAAGAATCACTTTGTAGAAAAATATAAAAATCACATATTTGAAGTTGAAAATATAATTGTAGTTTTAATGATTGTGAGTGTTTATTTATTCATTTATACAAATAGCAATGGATATAAGAGAACTGTTGTTTTCTTAATTTAATTTAAAAAATTTAATTTAAAGTTGTATGTTTGTTACAACCTAAAATAATGGGGGATACACCATTTATTAACCACATGTTTTTAACGGGCTTTGCCCGTAATCTAACTTGAATTTTTCTAACGGTGTAATGGTAAAAAATGACCGTAGAGCAACGAGGTGATTTGAAACAGGCACATCCCTTCTTCCAGCTTCGGGAGCGGAACTTCGCTGCAAATGGAAGAGACTGAAGAGAAACAAACCGAGCATCTTATTTTTCAAACTTCATTCATCAATTTTGGAGACATCTGAAAACAAAATAAATTAGTCAATAAAAATAAAATTCTAAACAGTCTAATATTAAGGATTGTTCAGGAAAATTATCTGAAAACTAAATTATAAAATGAAATATTTTTAACAAGTCGGTAAAATGTAATCATTTCTATTAACACTGCGTCTTTCAAAAGAAGAACTATAAAAACATAGCATATTTAGATATTGTATAATGCATGTAAAAGATTTGAAAACAAAATTCATCAAAAATAGGAAATTACTATAATTATTATTATTTATTTATATCAGGAATTTATTTTACAGGAGAAAAAAAAAAAAAAAAAAAAAAAAAAAGAACATTTTACTTGCATAATTAAAATCAGTTATAAATTTTAAATTTGTTCTCTTTGTAAAACATATATAGACGAGATAAGTTTTATTTCATTAATAAAAATTACAGTTTCAATATACAATAAAGTAGCATTTAACAATTTCAAGCGCCTTTCATATTTATCTAGAAGATTGATTAAAATTTTTAATGTTTCATTTTAAAAATAAAAATCATTTAAAAAATCCTACTCATCTGAAAAAAAAAAAAAAAATAAATAAATGTATATATATATATATAAATATGCATGAAGTAGTAAAGATTTATTTTCTCAATATTCAGCATTTTTAAACAAAGTAATTAAAATGATTCATAATACGTACAGAGATGTTTATCGAAACTAACAGAATAAAATTTAAAGAAATGAATACACTTCAGAGGAAAAAAGAAGGGTAAAAGAAATTTTCTCATAAAATTCCTTAAACTTTCATTAACAATAAACAAAGAAGAAAAATGTAATAAATTAAACATATTGTTGAAAGACTTGTTAAATAATCCTATGCCCTATATTACAACTACTGATTTAATTTATGGTACTAAAAAACTTTGTAACTCATGTTTTTTTTTTAAACCATCGACATTATTCGACAAGAAAGTGAAAAAAGTTTATAATATATATATTTAAATTTTCAAAACCTTTGCAAATATATAACTAGTTCCGTAAATAAATAAAGTAGAAATTTTAGAAGTTATAAGGTAGCGTGTGCCTACGTTACAAAAGAATAAATTAGCGCTAATGATTTCATCTATCTTTTTGTATACAGCGAGGAGTTAAATTTAAATACTGATTTTCAAATTAAATTATGCAATTCAATTATACTGTGTCTTGACATGAATAACTGAAATTTAAAAAAAAAAGTTACTTTTATTAAAATTAATTATAAAACAAAAATTATTTGGCTAGTAAATTTAAACACCAAACAATGTAATGGATGAATCTAATAAATCTAATGAATCTAATCAGTTGTGGCACTCACGACCATAAGACATTCTCTTACTCTTCATCTTAAAATTGCAAAAGCTGATTACAAATTAAAGGGAAAATATCAAGTACTACATATAAATTTATATTAAAAATAATTCTAGATAGATTTAGGAATAGTTTCGTTTCACATATAATTTTGACTGAGGGGCTACCCTCTCCCTCAACCCTATGAATTCAGTAAGCTATAAAGATTTAATAATTAATTCAAGGCTATTCCAAATTATACAGATAACTTTCACACTCACCACTTTAAGAGGCTTAATAACCTTGAGCAAACTTTTCAATGGCAAATCAAAATGCAACCGCTTTACAGCACCAGCTGGTGGCAAAATGTGCTTTTTGCAATTTTTAAGCATACGAGAATACCTTAAAAACTAATTAAAATAATACTACATACAATCTGATAACTAACAGTTTGTTTTTTCATGTGTGATTAGAAAGTAGAAATCATTTTAATCTTGATATTCCTTTGTTAAGGTATAAATATCACAAGCTGTTTTCTAAAGATTAATAGGTTTAAGCGAACATCATGTAATTTTATCATGAATTCATTAATTTAGGAACGTTTTCATACAGTCTCTCATACAATCCTAAGAATAATAGAACGCCAAAACACACACACACACACACACACACACAAAAAAAAAAAAAAAAAAAAAAAAAAAAAAAGTTATACATCGCATAATTTTTAAGGCAGATAAAGTAATCTCTTATGGTCACTATTATACGATATATTACTAAAGACATAGCTATTCTATTTTAAGTTAATTGGGCTAAGAAAAAAAAATTGGAGTGACTCCTCTCGACTTTCTGAACTTTAAGTAATTAACTCTTGTATGAATATATTAAAGTAAGAGTAAATTATAATAAGGTGTATGAGTACTTTTCTTCGTATATTATGTTGTTTAACTTCACGCTATTGCCCTTTAAATAATTTGAGATCATAGATCATAATGATAAATTTTCTTTATGTCGCTGCAAATATTTATAAGTGCTAGATTCATCAAAACCTAGAAAGTTTGTGCGATGGTTACCTGTAACATATATATAAATTTTTAGATCAATCGGATGAGATATTAAGACGCTAACACATTTTAGAAAACTACAGCCCATAAACCACAATTATAATTTTTTTTTTCTTTGTGTCCATGAGTACAAGTGTATAAGTGTTAGATTCACCAATTCTAAGGTTTGTGCGACTGTAACCAGTAACATGTGTATGAATTTTCAGTTAATTCAAATAAAGACTTTAGACGTAACCACCATTTAAATAATTTGAGCCAATAGAATGTAATGAAAAATAATATTTGTTTGCGTTTCTATAAAAGGCTATAATTGCTAAATTCACTAGAATCTTTATGCTTCATGTGACGGGGATCTGCAGTACGCTTTTAAATTTTCAACTTAATCGGATAAGGCATTTAGACGCTAATAATTTCAGCCCATAGACCATAATGATAAATATTCTTTTGTTGTGTCCCTGTTAAAAAAAAAAAAAAAAAAAAAAAAAAACTATAAGCAATAGGTGCAGCAAGAACTATTCATTTAGAGCAACGGTGACCTTTAACGCGTATATAAGTTTTTAGCTCATTCTGGTAAGGCATTTAGACGCTAACGCACTTCGAATTATTTCAGCCCGTAGGTCATAATGACAAAGAATTTTTCGTTGTGTCCCTGTAAAAACAAAATTAGACGTGCTAGATTCACCAAAATTTATGCACTTCGTGCAACAATGTGTGTAAATTTTCAAACTCAATTGAAAACAGTGTTTAGATGCTATCGCAGTTTAAAAGATATTGGCCCATATAGACCATAATCATAAAGCATTATTCTTTATCTCCTTATAAATTCTAGGTTCACCAAAATTTATACAGATCGTGGGACAGTGACTCATAACATGTGTATAAATTTTCCGCTGAGTCGAATACGGAATTTTGACACGATCTCACTTTACACAATTTGGGCCGATAGATCATAATAATAAAGAATTTTTCCTTGTGATTCCCGTAAAAAAAAAAAAAAAAAAAAAAAACTATAAGTGCTAGATTCACCAAAATAAATACGATTCGTGTTATGGGGATCTATAACATACGTACCGAATTTCAACTCATTTGAACGAAGCGTTTAGATGCTATCGTGTTCATGCTCATACATACATACATCATTGTAAAAAGAATAAATATGAATTCAGAGGACATCAAAACGTGTAGAAACACCAAAATCTCAAAATCAGATTTTTGACATGTTTACAATACTCTCCTCACAATAGTGTTTGAAAAGTTAAAAAAAAAAAAAAAAAAAAAAAAAAAAAAAAAAAAAGCGGTCTTACATTGTTTATCGGTTTTATTTATAATTTTTTTTATTAACTTATAAAAATTTAAGTTTTTTTTAAACATTTATGAAACCATTTTCAAAATTTGAACCCCCCCCCTTTAAAAATAAAAATAAATAAATAAATAAGGATTCTTTGCAATACACCAGCTACACATTAAGAAAACCTCTGAATGTGTAGCTAGGATATAAAAAGGATCATTAATGTTTACTGAAATTCAACATAATCTTCTGAGATTTCAGGTTTGCTCGTACACATTGAAATTTTTTTGCATTTTTAAAAATAGAAAATGAATTCAGAAATCTTAGAAAATAATAAGTGTTTCAGATTTACTGAAAACAATCGCGTTAATCTTAATTATTGATTAGATATATTTAATATTAATTATAAATTAACTTAATTATTTTTAGTTATACAATTTTTTCCATGTGAAAATGTTATTTCATTATTACACAAGTTTTTCATGCATCTTAAATTTTCAAAATATCAATAAGATTTTACTAAAAAATATGCAATTTTCGCTTTCTTTTATGTCACAGAAGAAAAGATATTTATTTTTAAAAAAATGCAATTGCCAATGTTCAATGAATTTATTCGTCTGCTGATGTTCTGAATACGATCTGATCAATTAAAAAAAAATGTTCTTCTCTTTGTGTGTAAACAAATTTTGTGGCAACTCTTGACCACAAACTAATGCACAAAATTTCACAAAAAAAAAAAAAAAAAATTATATTTCGTTGCATCTTCATATAACTTGGTGCCGATCAACTATACTATCTAACAGGTGGCGAAGTTCTGTTTCAATTTCATTCGTACAATATCTCATCTTCTATAGTTTATAAGAGTTGTGAGAGTGTCACTATAAAAAGAATGCTGTGTTAAATTAACTGAATTTTAACGGATAGGCGGCGCTGTAATTACTCCCCTTCTCTTATTTTTATATCGCTATATCTTAATATCTACTGTTTTCAATTATCTCATACTGAAGGTGTAAAATATATTTCGTGAAAACATATGTTTACGCATGTTAACTGATAGGTAAGGCTGTAATATAGAAGATACAGAAGAACGTTTTGTGATGGCTACAGTACACTAGTTTTCAATTTCATAAATAATGAAGTTTTCTTTTGATGATTAAACTAAAAAAAAACCACTCATTTGTGAACATTTTTATTGGCTTAATATAAACAAAAGCTTTCTATATAAAAAAAAATCGTTTTTTTTTTTTTTTTTTTTTTTAAATAAATAAATAATAATCATAATAATAATAATTTTAAGATAATTTTATTATTATTATTATTATTATTTATTAAACGGGAGTAAAACTTAAAATATTACTTGTACACTTTAAAAGTCTTTTGAAAAATTTATTTTTCTTTACAAAAATGCAGAATTAAAATTTGTATAAATAAATATTGAAACAATAAAATGATCCATGATAAAATAAGACCTTTCAATTATTCCATAAAATTTGCTCCAGGGTTAGTATTACCTCTTTTTCAACACATGCTTTTTATTGCCTGGTGTATGAATAAACTGATACAAAACTTTATTTTTATTACCTGAAAGACTCACTACAGATCTGCTAGATGAGGTAAATGGATTTTTAAGGAAGACAAAGGCTACAGAGAAAGGATAATGAAAAGAAAAGAAAATCTGATAATTTAATTAAAGAAAATGAGAGTTCATGTTCGCAGTATTTAAAACGTGTGATATGTGATCTATCAGTGAAGGAAGACTGAAACAAAATGAAAAATACTCTCTGAAATAATTTTTATAAAATTTTTAAAAAAGACGGGTAATTTATTTCCTAGTCAATGTTATTTTTAAGATTAAAGAATAAATACTTGTTAACTGAAATAACTGTAGACAACTTATTGCAGATATTGATGCATGATTAAATTGATGAATTTTTCTAAGTTAAAATAACTCACAGTGTATAATATTAGGTAAATAAGTGAAGTTCAACGAAGATGAAATTTTTCTAAAGCACTTACATTAATTTATGTTAAAGGGATAGTTGATATTAATGATTGTCAGGATCTGTGATATATAACCTATCAAATAAAAACAAAAATTCTTAGCATTAGTTATGGAAGTACGTGTAAGATAAATTTTTCTAAAAGCAATTTCATTATTTAACGTTAAAGGAAATAGATAGCTGATATTAATGATACCTAAGATTCGTGATTAATCATCCATCGAATAAGAAAAATATAGACGAAAATAAATAACCCTTGAAAAATGAAAAGGTTTTGAATGGAAAAATAATTTATTCTCGTTAAAAGACTTTAAAAATTAAAAATGCATAGCATAGATTAATTAGAATATGAAATTCTGATATCAGTTATTATGTTTCTAACTATGGGAATTTCGTTGGGGCTTCTTATTATGGATGCTTTTTATTTATGGGGATAAAATCCATTTTCCATCTTTTTTAATTAGAAATTGGTGATGCCACGTTAATTTGTCCCTATTTTTCTATTTTTAAAAACTCTCTTTTCTATTACATGCCACATAATCCACTAGTGGTAGTTTTTGGAACTTTTTTTTTTTAGGTAGATTCCTTATAGGAGATCTACCTATCCTATTGCAATGGTTCTCATGACAGGACTTCTGGAAAATTTCTTCATATCTTCACCGATCATGACCCCTAGAACCCAAAACCACCCTCCGTTCAAAAGTTTATATATATTATATATGTATGTATAACGCTTTTTCCCATGTTAAGTTGTGAACACGATAACTGAAGTAATTTTTATTTAAATTTATCCAGCTGGGGATATGTTGTCAGGACAGTTGTAAAAATCTCGGTCGAGTTCGTAGATGGGGTATCCAGCTCAAAGGAGGTGGAAATGGTGGTGGTGGTGGTGGGGGGGGGGGTGGAAAAATTTCATTTGCCCATAATTTCTTTAACACTGAAATTAGGAAAATACTTCAAATCAGGCGAATTACCGCCTTACCTTAAAGAACAATTTTTGTATTTAAACTGTTTCGATAACTTCAATTGCTTAAAAGTTACAAGTTAAAAAGTGATTTTTCGTCAATTGTAATGAAGCAGACTTTTTCTTTAGCTTTAATTGCTTAAATTTACGTCACGTGCAAACAATAATAAAAAAAAAAAATAGCTGAAAATATAAAAACCATGGTAACAGTTTTATTTAACCATTTAAAAATATAAAATTAAAATAATACGTTAGCCTTGGTAAAAATATCGTTTGTGGTGAATAGTTTAGAACACTCGTTTACGAAAGAATTTAAATTGACGATTGAAATTGAGAGTAATACGTTACAGCTTCCTTTGATTTTTATCTTGTGGAAATAAGATATTGATCTGTGGAGAGACACGTGGGAAGAAAATATAAAGACGCCAAAGCTGCCATTTTTCATCGCCAAGCTCTCCAAATTTTGTCATCCAATAACTAATTTCTTCGCCAATTCAAATATTTCGTCATCAACTATCAAATTTTGTCGCCAAATCACAAATTTCATTGCTAAGTTGCAAGTTTTGTCACCAAATTGTATATCTTTATGGCTTGTATTTGTTGAATGATTATGAGATTGGATTTTAAAATATTGAAACATTTACTGACTAATAAATCTAGCCGAAAATTTTAAGTAGAATGAATAGTAAGGTAGTTGATAATTAAATTTCTTAAAAATAGAATAGCGACTTAAATAATGCAATGTGTGGGAACAAAACCATTGGATAAGTATGTGTTAATATGTATGTGTTGTCTTTACCTTTGTAACATTAACGTCAAGGAATCTTAGCCTTTAAGCTTGCCGAAAAGGGATTTTTTTTTTTTCTGCAGAATCGCTCGTCTCCCGTCCTGTTTATTTTTCTTACAAAATTTCGCGCTATTCTCGCAGTTAGATCATATTACAGAACACTGTGAATTCTGTCAGTTTAATTATGGCCACCTTGCATATATAGTATATGTATGCATTTATATGTATGCATTTATATGTAGTATTTGTAAGCATTTTTTCCATTTGCTCGTCCATATCTCGTTAGCATTATTACTAGTCAGGGAAGAAAAAAATGACTGGATACGGGGTTCAGTTTTTCAAGATTTTGTATATTGTCAAGGACATTGGGCTTATCCAGTATGTCCTTGGACCTAGTGTACATCACAAGTATTTTTTTTATTAATGTCAGTAACTCTTTCAAAATTCTGTGAAATATAATTAACTTTTTTTTTTTTTTTTTTTTTTTTTTTGTTAAACGTAGCACATGAAACCCAGTGCATGAGAAGGAAAATCGTAGATACCGATTGTAAGTTTTCTAAAATTAATAATTATAATATAAATAATTATTATAATTAATAATAATTATATTAATTTTAATAATTAGTTTTCTTTTAAAAATATGTATTCCTAGAAAAGAATTTTAATTATTTACTATAGATTAATTACACTTGGAGTCTGGGCACCTGCATTAACTCTTCTGGACTCCATCTCTTAACTAATTGAATAATTATTCAGCACGAGACTCAAATGTAAAATATAAATAAACTTTTTATTTAAACTTTAAAGTATAGGAGGGAATGACTTTTTACCCAGAACTCAATCAAAAACAATGTAGATAAATTTACTTAGAAAGATATGGAACTTTTATCTCACCTTTAGAAAAAATATATGAAGGTTGGTTGATATTTATCTATCAATAAATCTTTATTTTCTTTGCTATTAATCATAGAGGCTTCACGAATACTAGTAACTATGTATATATATACAGTGGTGGACATAATTATATAACACCAATCTAATTTGACAAGTAGTGAAAGAAAAGATTCAGAGCTTAAAAATTTTTTATCAAATACATCAAAAACATAAATTTATTCTGTTATCATGTATAATTATTTTATAATAGTGATATTTTCATACAATTTAATGAAAAAACTTAAAAACATAATGGACAAATTTATAAGACACCAACCGTTTTTTTCCAAATACAGTGGTCAACATAATTAGAAGACACTAATGGTCTAAAATAAAATCCTCTAACATGGTTATTCAATATTTGATGGAGCCGCCATATTTTTTTATAACATGAAAGATTCGATTCGGAATCGAATTTATCAATTCTAACAAAATATCGCAAGACAGTTCTTCCCAAGCATATTTTATAGCATTCTTTAGTTCTTCGACACATATAAACTGCATCCCATTTCGGTAAACCGCACGAGCTTTCCCCGCAAGTTTTCGATAAGATTTAAGTCTGGGGAGTGAGCAGGCCACGGGAGAACATTGATACTTTGCTCTGAAAGACACTTTTTTGTTTCGTGTGATGCATGAATCGGCGCGTTATCGTGCTGGAAAGTGTATTTTTCGCCACAAAGACGGTCACCGTATATGGCTAGTTGATTTTTAAGAAGATTCTTATGCTTTTCAGAATTCATTCTTGAATGCACAAAAACAATATCCGCATTCCCTTGAGCCGAAAAACCAGCCCAAACCATTACTGAGCCTCCACCCATTTGACGGCTCATTTGTTCATGAGGAGACTTCCATAAATCATGCTAATAATATTGAAACCCATCAGGACCATCCAGGTTAAACCTTTTTTCATCAGAAAATAATATAGAGTACCATTTGGAGGTCCAGTCCATAGTTTGTTTAGCGAAGTTTAGACGCTTCATTTTGTGCCGGCTTAAAAGCGGTGGTTTTTTCTTCAATTTTTTATATTTCACATAGGAAGCATTATGCAACACCCTGCGAATGGTTCTTCTTGAAAAAATCAGTTTCAAAGCATTTTTAATGTCTGTAGTGGTCATCTTATTCTGTGTGGCGAGCGAAAGCACATGGCGTCTGTCTCTCGAGGACAAGCAAGGAGTACGTCCAGATCTTTTAATCAACGATCCATTAATTCCGCTGTTCAAAACATTTCTAATTGCACATCTAGAGCGTTTAATAACTTTTGAAATATTATTAATTGAAGCACCAGTTCCCTTTAACCTCCATGTTTCGCGAATGTCACTTTCTTTCAATTCTGTACCTCGTGGCATGTTTGTAAATGCGTGAAGTCGGTTATCGTCTGCTTTAGTTAACTGCTGACGTCATAACAGCGTGCAAAAAATTTGCTTATTGCACATTATTTTCGAAAAAAAGCAGGTGTTTTAATTAAAATGTTAGAGTGTCTTATAATTTTGTCCACGGTATTTTTAAATTTTTTTTATTAAACTCTATAAAAATATCATTTCTGTAAAACAATTACGTGTGATAACATAATAAATTTATGTTTTTGACGTATTTGATAAAACATTTTTAAGCTCTGAATCTTTTCTTTCACTATTTGACAAATTTGATAGGTGTCTTATAATTAATTATGTCCACCACTATATATATATAATTACATGAATACATATACTTTCTTTTAAACCAAGAATTAATAACAATTCACATACATGAAATAAGAAGGAGATACTTAATCCTAGCTACATTTTTCTTTTCTTTTTTTAATATGAAATAAGGACATTTTAGTAAACTTGTACTCGACAACCATTTTCCTAAAAATAATAATAAGATGTGTGAGCACGAAATCCTCTTATTTCCTTTTCCAACTATTATTGTCTGAAAATGATGAAAATTTAAGATTCGAAACTTAATGAATATTTAAATTTTAAATCCACCGAGTCCGTTATGTCAGCTTAACAGGGTTAGTTTAATGTTTCTATACAATAACAACTTCGATGACTAGAAGAAATAGCAGTCGAAAAGATAATGCATATATTTTTAAGGAGTATTAAGAGTTGCTAATAGGATGTGGAGGGAAGTTTATATATTTTAATAAAATTAAACATAATTTATACGTCTCATTAATATATTAAAACCAATGTCACATTTAAAATGTGATAATGAATACAAAAATTTTAAAACTTTAAAAATACATTTTAATTAAAAACATTAAAATACACGACAGAGGTTTCGGCTAGAACACTAGCCTTCCACAAAGATAATGAATACAAAAATTTTAAAATTTTAAAAATACATTTTAATTAAAAACATTAAAATACACGACAGACGTTTCGGCTAGAACACTAGCCCTCCTCAGAAATAATCTTGTTATGATGTGTTCTGAATTTTTTTTTGTAAATGTTGTGCTTGTATGTTTGACACTGGGGAGGGCTAGTTTTCTAGCCGAAACATCTGTCGTGTATTTTAATGTTTTTAATTAAAATGTATTTTTTAAAGTTTTAAAATTTTTGTATTCATTATCTCATTTTAAATGTTACATTGGTTTTAAGTTTATATATATTTATTAATTTTTTGTTATACATTTAATAACAGTAAAAAATAGAAATCTCATAGTTCCTTAAACTAAGATTTTTTAAAATACGATCTTTTAAATGGGTTTTAAATTTGAGTACAAATAAAACTTTACCAAATCAATTAATAAAAAAGTTATTTTAGTTGTTATTTTATGCATTATTCTCCATGTAAATTTGCAAACACATTTTAACAAAATACTTTAAAACTTATTCGAATGCTTGAAAAAATGCATTTGGATAACAGTAGAGTAGAGTGGAGTGGAGTGGTTTTGAAGTCGCACTATAACTACGCATCGGGCAGTTGGCCGTCTGGGAGTCATTCCTAAGAAGAGTAGTCTGGATTCGTTCGATTACAATTTTTATCCTCTGCAGAGGGTATGGCTAGCCCATGTCGATAACCCTCAAAGATATTTATTCGGGAACATGGAAGACATTATACAACCACGACAGAATTTACGTGCGACAGTCACCATGAGGGTGTACGATGATCTTCAGCCGCCTCTAGTATCGAACCCGCACTCTTTTAGTTCTCCGCCCGCCCAGTAATTACTAGTTTATCATAATAACAGAATATCGTTTAAAATATTCATGAAATTAAAAATATTTCTTATGCATGTACAATATAATTAGAACATCACATTTTAAAATACGAATATAGCATTATTAATCTATCCAAAGTTTTATTTCAGTTTTCATGTTTTGCTAACAAGGTTATAGCTTACATTTTAGTTGCTGAAATTCTTTTACAGTTTACGTTTCCATGGTTTTAAAGGTTTCAGATATTTTCAAGATAAAATACAACTTCTATGATAAAATAAATTAAATTAAATAACTTAAAATGCTATCAACTTCTAATATATAATTATTTATAACGTGTTTGGGGGATTTAAAAATATTTTACCTTTTTATCTAAATAAAATTAATTGAGTGAAAATAAAACCTTTATACATACAGAGATGCCAAGTTGTTTCGGATTGTCCGTAATCGTAATACCGGAATTTTTTTAATGTATTCTTTTGTAATAATTATCTCCAATTTAATAGGACAAGTTTTACTTTTTCATTATTGTGGTATGAAATTGGTTTTTCGTTAGTAGTAACTTCCCATCTCTATACATATAATGAAAAACAGAAAGAAAGAAAGATTAGTTTTTCGTTTCATACATGTGTAGATAATCTTGAAGAAAGTTAAAAAAAAAAAAGGTCGTCTTAAAAGAAATGAGTTAAGAAAAGGAAATAAACATATAACTGTTAAATGCACTACTAAAATTATTTTTAGTGTGAAGATGTTGCCTTTACATGTTCCAATAAATTTTTTGAAACATGCATTAATATTTATATTTTGATAATGTAACTGATCTTAAAATGCATATGACGAAAATATTTTTATATTACAAGCTGCATATAAAACGAAATACAAAATTTAAGTTATTATTGCAAAAAAGAAGGAACAAAGTAGCTGTTTGATTAAAAACAAGACTCAATAATAAGTACAGGTGCCTCAAAATATACCTTCCAAGATTAGACGTCATTTTCTGGGATAATATTAAATGTATCAAGCCCCCTCCTCTTTTTTTTTTTTTTTTTTGCGATATCTAGATGCTATTTTGTGGTATTTCTTTGATTGTGCTTCTTTCTATTTTTACAGGATTCCAAAATGAGTGCTTACATCACTTATCAACTGATATTCACAGAAGAAATCAGAAAGGTAAAACTTCAGAACGAGTCAGACAGAAATTTCTGGTGAAATTAGGTGTGAAAACTGGACCAGACAGACAGAATAAGTAAGAAAATATGATAATTTTCATGATTATTTATTTGCTAAAGATGATTATTGACTTGGTGAGAATCTATTTAAGACCAGGAGAAAAACACACACACACAAAAAAATAAAATAAAAAAATAAATAAAAATAAAAATCAAATAGATAGTGGAAACACTTTTAAGAAGCCGAAGAAAGTCAATCATGCGTGTATTTTAGTCGTTGGGGATCGCTCAATTCTATCAGCTCCGCATCATAAAAACAATAATCGTTTCTTTTCGTTGGGCAGACCAGACAATCATTCACACTGGTAAGCGTAAAAACGACCGACATTATCCGAGACAATGCTCAATAAACTACAAACTACAGAAAACTTAGTGATTTCGCTTTTAGATGAGGATAATTAATTTTTAGCTTGATGGTTTTGTCAACCGTCAAAAGTGGCAAATATTTGGATCAGAAAATCCCATGTTGCAGTTCACGCAAGTTTCTGTTAGTCCGGTGTGTCCTGTTCAGTGCTGGCATTGCTGGAACAGTATTCCTGGATGATAGTACTGCGGCAAATGAAGGATAAATACAAGTGCTTAAGAATTATTTGGTTTCGGTCATTCAAGGTCAGGTGGCTATGGTACTAACCTCACACAACATTATTTCTTTCCAGATGGTACTCATTCGCATTGAACAGCTGTTATATTCAATGTTTTCATAAATATTGTTCGAATATTTTCATTATAGGTAATTGCACAAAATACAATACATGTGGCTTAGACAAGCCCTTTTGATTACTAATACCTGAAACCAATGCATTTCAATGCAGCAATTTAATACCGTTTACCGGTAAAATATATCTCAGATTGTATTGCAAAAAATTTGGCATGTGATGTTAATTTAATTTGAGTGTTTATTAGGCGATAGGTGACACTGATACATGAAAAGAAAAATTACGCTTTTGTGTAGGGGAAAGTTAGGTAAAATCGTTTCTATTTGAACTCACCATAATAAACTGAAGTATTTTTTATTATTATGAATTCGACTTTTGTAGACTTTTAACTGTTGTTATTGTGTTGTGATGGTTTTATGTTACATAAAAGTAGAGTCGACACTCAAAATTTTGATTAAAAAAAGAAAAAAAGAAAGAGAGGATATTATGAAATAAACAGGTAATCTGGAATAGTTATGGAGGAATGTATGAAATACCAATTTCCTAAAAGATAATACGAAATAAGGTTGTAATTTTAGAGAAAATAATGAATAATCGTATAATAAATATTGTATTTTGAAATTATTATTATTAAAAATAACCAGAATTAAAAAATTACCAACATTCAAGTTTCAGAAAAATTTAAAATAATATGGAATAGTTAGTAGTCCCTATTACATGAATCACCATCTTGGAAATTAAATCTATTTCAACCTCCTGTTGGTAGAAGTAAGTTAATGGGAATCAGACTTCGAACTAAATTAACTTCTGTACCAGAAGGGACAATAGGTTTTCACTCATTTTACTGCTTCCCAAATAATTACAGGATTTGTAACATTTATCTCTAAAAATATCTGAATCTTGCTAAAACAAAGAAATTGTATAACACAAGAAATACTCTTTTGACTGACACAAGGTGAGCTACCATCCATATTTGAGGCCCAGTGAAGACGTTTGACATGCTTCCGATAGATAACAGCACTGTATAGGAGAGATATTACAGTATTCCATTTTACCTGACTATTCCATATTCCCTACCGTTCTCCTATAAGATTTTTTTTTATTCCTTTCTTTCTTTTTTTATTCTTTTTTTTTTTTTTTTTTTTTTTTTTTTTTTCAAATGGGAGACATTTACTTTCAGTATAAATTTAAGAAGATATTTATTAATCGGAAATTCGTAAAAACACACTTTTATTTTAAAATGTACCTCTTAATTCAGCGAATGTGGATAATGTAAACCCATGCAAAATTAGGAAGTGGGATAAAATTCGAGATAAAATTTTGAACTGGAAAAGGGCTAAGACCCCTGGAGCCCTATCTCCATATTACTATTTGATCAAGGGTTTTCATCTGAGTTATAGATGTATTAAATACTTCAGCTCAATTGGGTGATGAGAATAAGGGTGAAAATTCAATTTATTAGGTAAGACACACGTACATAGGTAAGCAACATTTCACCCACTTCAAGCAAGATATCAAATTAAACAGAAGCATTAAAAAAAAAAAAAAAAAAAAAAAAAAAAAAACTGCTTTTTAAGGTGAAGACATTTTCCGAGTACAAAAAATTAATTTAAATCTTTTTCAAAGCGAATTTTATATATTTGTAAATGTCTGAGTGAGTTTAAATATAACACATTTAAAAAATAGTTGCTATTAAATCTTAAATTAGCAATGCCGTGAAATTTAATGTAATAATTACTTCATGGAATTCTTCGCCTCTATATAAATAAAAATCAACTGAAAAATGTAAACATGTGATTTAACAGTTTTTATTTAAACCATTCAAACAACTGATTTGGTAATAACAGCTTTTGTTTCAAAATAAAAGTGTAAAGAGAAAGAGTATTTAGGCCACAAACACATGAACATTTACCAAAGTAAATTGTAAATGTCTTGTATCTTTATTATTTAAAATCTAGAATGTATATTATCACTTCAATTTATTCTTCTTCCGTTCATAAATTTAATTTAACTTAAAAAAAAGTATATAAATGGTCTCATAATACTAATTCTAAATCTTTCAAGTTCCCAATTGGATGTTAATAGTTTTCAGCCCTCCAAAGCGGGAAAAAAAAAAAAAAAAAAATAATAATAATCTGCAGAATGAGCTATATTTGCTAAGATGGATTAGAAATACCATGTGTATTTAATATTTTAAATTAATTATTTTTTTTTCACTTTTATCAAAATCAAAGTTAAAAAAAAAATGCAATTAACTGAATAAGAAAATAACCTAATGTGTCACTCACACGCATTTTAATACTATAAAGACCTGCATTTTATTACTATAAAGATAGATTTTATATTTAGTCTTAAGATTAATAAGGTAAGATAATTAATTTCAATGTACTTTTAAAATAATCTAAAATAGGTTTAGAAATAGTTTTGACATATAATTCTGTGTGAGAGGGGATACGGAAAAAAAATCCCCCGTTTATAGTGCCCACATTTATTTAAAAACAAGAGTCAAGAACTGCCTTCAAACTTGCAAACACGATTAAATTTTTAAATGGCTACTTTCAAAGTACCAAATTTGAAATTTCTGCAATTACTTCTGCTGATAACAGATATACATGCTGCTAAATATTGCACTTTCATATTCAGGGAATCTCAGAATGTGATATGTAAAAAACCAAAAATAAAAATAGAACTTCAAGAAATACTTTGTTTACATCATGGTTATGAAAAACTAATTTTCGTTACTAAGCAGCATTGATCAACATAGTAAATGCAGCAAAATACTTCTGTCAATTACATTCAATATAAAAGAAGTCTTAGCTCAATTTTGGGTAGCCCTGTATATTATCTAGAAACAATATGCAGTATAAGCAATACTGTATACTTAAATTTAGTCTTAGTTGAAAACCATCTAACACAAAATGAATTACAATTACAGTAATTTCCAAGTATAGCAATCCAAATACTTTGGGTAGCCCTGTAAACGATTGATGAATGATTTCCATGACACAGTCTACACAATACATGCTTTTACACATATGAAAAATATACATTTATTTCATTTGGTTTAGTGCAGCTTACAAATGTTAAACTC
The DNA here is from genome assembly GCA_963930645.1 of Salticus scenicus. Lineage (NCBI taxonomy): Eukaryota > Metazoa > Arthropoda > Arachnida > Araneae > Salticidae > Salticus > Salticus scenicus. Next base: position 345,252,461 of record OZ005650.1, on the reverse strand, counting down.
TACTTAACTGCATATTCCCCCATATACCTAATGTACTTGAATTTCCTTGGGTGTGCCTGTGCACGAGCCATTTTCTTGATCTCAACAAAAAGAAAAGTTTAGTGTGGCCTTCCTTTAGTGTGGCTTTCCTCCGTACACCGAGTTTGAACTTTCTGCTACTATTTGTTCTTGAGTATGCTGATAGCAGACATACAGATCAGCCCCTAAAATCATGATTTTTGGATTCAAGGGTCCTCAAAACGTGTAGCTACAACAGAATTTCGATTTCGAAAATTTAACCCCAAAACATTATTTTCTGTACCATATATACGGTTAAGAAAAAGTAATTAAAAAAGCTTCTAGAGTCTAATTACCTTATATTATTTAGTTATTACACATACACAATTACTACACATACACATACGTTATTTGCATTTAAGAAAACAGATGCTGAAAATATTATCCTCAACTTCCTGTGTAACAAATAAGGATCTGATTTCAAAATAGAATGAAATATTACACATTGTCAGTAAAGAAGAGTGTGCATTCATATCAGACTTAAAGAAATATAAAGAAACAATAAAAATTATTAATCAGAATTAGATTATATATTAACATACTATATACATTCGTATGTGTGTATTTAATAAATTGAAAAAAAAAAAAAATGCAATATACGCTATTTGAAACACTAGCAAATCGAAAATACTCGTGAAGTAAATTTGAAAATGGATGAATGAAAATTCAAGAAAACTCATTTATTTTTCAGTCAGAAAAAAATAATGAAAATTTGATAAAACATTTCTTTCTTTCTTTTCTTTTTTAAATACAGCAATAATAAATTTATAACGTTTTCGTGATAACTTACATTCCTTAGAAAAAAAAAAAAAAAAAAAGATTCTTTCGCATATAAAGCATTAATAATTTCGCACTGGAAAAATATTTTTCTTCTGGTAATTTATTTTTACAATTACGATAAAATGATACATGATTACTTTTCTTTTCAAAGAAAAAAAGGTATGTGCTGTGGATTTCAGATTGGGTTAATGAAATGCAGTTTAAATTTTAATGATAAACATTTCATTATCATTCATTTATAATTTAAATATATTAATATATATGTATATATAAATGAAATATGTATTTCAATACATAGCATGAAGGAATGTTATTGAAATTATACTACTTTAATCAAAATATATTTTTTTACTTTTTAAAAGGACTGTTTAATTATGAATAAGTATAGGCAACATATAATCGAATAAACACTTTACACTTGTAACGATTGTCGTGTTAGACAATTATATAAGTACATTTTTAATACTAGTAACTTAGAAAACACTATCCATGAGAAAAACAATCTGCCATAAACTATAGAAAATTTTTAGTACAGAAATGAAAGTATTTATCAGAAAATTATCTGTACAGGCCTCCATAAGTTAATGTACATGATGTATTTTAAGTTGAACTTCTATAAAATTCATCTTTAAAAATGAAAATGTGTATATATATATATATATATATATATATATATATATATAAATAGATAGATAGATAGATATATGTGTGTACAAATTTTATAGTTTATTTTATAGATCAATTTAATAGTTCGAATTATTATTGATGAGTAAAAATTTTGTAGTTGCTGTTGTACCTTAAAGAAAAAAAAATAATTAAATGTGTTTGCCTCAACGCTATTTATTTGTATCAAATGCCAAATCTGATCCTAACATCAGACTTTTTTTCCTTTTTTTTACGGTTTTTGTAGCTAATTTAACCTAAGAAATATTATAAAAACATTACATTTTTTATGCATATTATATTAAAAAACAATTGTTCTTCATTAAAAAGCGTAAAAATATTTCGTTTTTGTGTTTTATCGAAATTTATTCATAGCCATTTGCATTGTTTGGATAAGAAACTATGTAAAAGAGATGTAAAAACTTTCTATTCTTATTTATTTTCCTTTTATCTCAAGACAAAAAAGTGCTAATAGAATTTTTAAAAAAGTAAGTGACGAGGTATCAGCATTGTATCAATTTAACATGGAAGTAATAAAAGAATAATTTTTTTACGTACACTGTTTTGAATTCCCTATAGATTTTCGTTTAAAATGTATTTTTTAGTAAACTAATAATGAACTTTTTTTCAATATATATTTATATAGCTGTACTAATTTTTATCATAATTCATTAAAAAAGGGAATATCTACTAAGCTGCACTGAATTAGTAGGCAGGTTAAAATTCATTAAGTATTGGTCACAAAATTGATTGTTGAATAATTGATAGCAATTTCCTGTCACCTATTTTGGTTTAAAATCTCGGCTTTCAGTTTACTTAGCATAACCTACTCCAGTACCACAGCGATGGAAACCAATATTAGGCGGTATTGGTACAATATTGCCCAGTATTGGTTTCCATCTCTGTGCTACTGGGGTACACTGTTAAAAATTCCAAGCTAAAATTACTGATAAGCATTTATCTTAAGTCTTAGTTAAATTACAGTGAAAAATAAACTGAAATTTAAAAAAAATCTATTTTATATATGAATTTTAATGACGAATATCAATTTATTTTTTTAATTAAATTATATTTAAAATTACTGGCAAGAATATATTTGAGATTTAGAAGGTTTTTTAATAGTATGAACAGTTATTTTTAATATATATATATCTATATATATATATATATATATATTGACAAAATAAATAATTAAAATAAACAAAAATGAAAAATAAGACTGAGAATCTTGATTATTTACTTTAAACTAAGAATTATTGTAAATATACAGATTCTAGCTAAACATTTCAGTAAATTTACAGAATTTTTTTGCGTACTTGGGGGTTCGTGAGTTGTCTGAGAATGAAAGGCCAAACGTACAAAAATTCAGTAATTTATTCACAGAAAGTTCCAGAAAAATACAGGTCAATAAACCAATTATCAGCTTCAATTCAAGCAGTAACCACAGCTTAAACAACAGCTGTCAATAGCAAATCCACAGTACAAACTGTATAGTAATAACACATAAAGCAAGTCTCTCTCAAAGAGGCTTAAGAGCAATGCAAGCACTAGCGAAGCTGGCTGAGATCTGAACTGAACTGACTGCCTTGGCGAGGAAGCGCTCCTTATATGCTGTTCCATGGAGCCCAGATTTTTCGAGAAAACTCTAGAAAGTGGTCAACCAATCAACTTACAGCTTCCATATTTGGTATATCCCATATAAGGATTTTCTCGACAAGGTCGCCAAAAAAATCGCCAAGGTGGGAAAAAGTCGCCAAATTTGGCGCCAAATCCATTACGTGCATTACTGGGGCTTTTTAATGCGTTTTTAAGGGAAAATAAGGCTATTTCAACGCTAAAACGACTAGAAATGCACAAAATTAGCACTTTATCAACTTACTAAGCCTCTTTGAAAGAATTTATACAAAAATAAACACAATTATTTACAATTTCGTAACACTGCCCCCCCTCCCAAGGACTGCACGTCCCGGGCAGTGCAACCCTTGGTCAAAAGGCGAAACTAAACAAATTTACACAATCTAAAACACAAAAACTAAGTTGCACATAAAGATAACATAGAAATATAAATTAAGTGGGAAATATTTACAAAATTCACAAATATGTACAAATATTTACAGTGCGCATGCGCAAATTTTACCAGTATTTACATTTTAAATTTTAATTTTACCGTTACTTGTGGTACTTGGCTAGCCTATTATAGTGCACCACCTTCGGTTTTGATGAAGGTGTTTTAGTGATCCGCACCACTACATCATTCAGCCTTTTTAAGACACTGTATGGTCCGTCCCAGTTGCACTGTAACTTGGGAGACAGTCCTTTGCGTCGAACAGGATTCCACAACCAGACCTTCTCTCCTTCCTGGAACTCATATTGTGTAGCCTTTAGATCGTACCTTGTCTTCATTTTCTCCGTTGCCATGTTAATCCGCTCCCGAGCGAAGTTGTGTACATCTCAAATCGTGCCTGGAGATCTTGGATGTACTCCGCGGGCGATGAAGGCGCATCGGGTGGACAACCAAACATGAGATCACAAGGCAGACGAAGTTCACGTCCGAACAGCATCTGGGTTGGAGTATAGCCGTTGGTTTCATGGACAGCACTTCGATAAGCCAGCAGGAACAATGGCAACTTCGAGTCCCAATCTTGCTGGTTTCTTGATACTAGAAGGGAGAGGTTATTCAGGATGGTACGATTGAACCTCTCGACCATGCCGTCCGACTGGGGATGTAAGGGTGTTGTCCGGGTTTTGTCTATGCCGAGTAGTTCACACAGTCCTTTGAAAACATCAGAGGTAAAGTTCCTACCTTGGTCGGTATGAAGTTGTAGGGGCGTGCCATACCTTGACACCCATTGCTGCACTAGGACCTCTGCGACTGTGCATGCCTCTTGATTGGGAATGGGATATGCCTCAGGCCACTTGGTGAAATAGTCCATCACGACGAGAATGTATTTATTTCCACTGGAGGTCCGTGGCAAAGGACCCAAGATGTCGATTGCAATCCGTTCAAATGGTGCTCCCACGTTATACCGTTGCAGTCTTCCTCGACTTCGTTTCTGCGGGCTTTTACGTGCCGCACAAGCATCACAGGATTTACACCATTTCTCCACATCCTCCTTTGCCTTGCACCAGTAGAAGCGTTCCCGAACTTTCTGCAGAGTCTTCATTACCCCAAAATGGCCTCCGGTAGAGCTACTATGCAGTTGTTCTAAAACAGCTGGAATTTTTGATCTTGGTAATAAAATCTGCCATCTGAAGCTTTTCCCATCATCAGATTCCCACTTTCTGTATAATACGCCGTTTCTGATATGAAGAGAGTCCCAAAGTGCCCAATAACTTTTCGTAATGGGACTAAATCTGGAAATATCCTGCCAAATAGGTCTGTTGCTGGTCGTCTCCTTCAGCTGTAATATTGGCTTTATGTCAGGATCTTCCAACTGGGATTTTCTAAGTTCTTCGTCACTCCATGGATCGAGATCTTGATCTGATGGTGTTGAGACAGTAACTTGGCAGGCAACCGGATTTATGAGCAGGTATTTCTGTTCGGCTCTAGAGCAATACTTGCAGCTTTCCGAGCAGGGCTTCCGTGACAAGGTATCTGCATTACCATGTAGAGTCCCTTTACGATGACGTATCTCGAAGTCATATTCCTGCAGGCGTTGTATCCACCTGGCAATCTGTCCTTCCGGGTTCTTGAACTGGAGCAACCACGTTAAAGATGCATGGTCAGTCCGGAGCAGGAATCTTCTGCCATAGAGGTAATGATGGAAATGTTCTATGGCTTTTACGATGGCGAGTAGCTCTTTCCTGGTGGTACAGTAATTTCGCTCCGGTTTAGACAGACATTTACTCCAATAGGCAATGACATGTTCTTGACCATCAATTTCCTGCGACAGAACAGCACCGACACTCTCATGGCTGGCATCTGCATCAAGTATGAACTGTCTGTCGGGCTGTGGATATGTCAAGATAGGCGATGATGTTAAGGCCTCTTTAAGTCGCTTGAACGCATTTTCACATTCATCTGTCCACAGGAACATCTGTTTGGCTTCCGTCAGCTTGTGCAGTGGTCTGGCAATATTTGAGAAACCCTTGACAAACTTCCTGTAGTAAGTGCATAACCCCAGGAAACTTCGTAGTTGGTGTACATTTTCAGGGCGACTCCAGTTCTCGACTGCAGAGATCTTCTCAGGATCAGTTCTCACACCTTCGGCAGAGATGATATGGCCGAGGTAGCTCACTTCACGACGGAACAAGTTACACTTGCCTGGATTCAATTTGAGGTTACCCATTCTCAGTTTCTCCAGCACCTTTCGGATGTTCCGTAGGTGGTCTTCAAAGGTGCGCCCCACAATGATAATATCATCCAAATACACCAGACAGGCTTCATAGGAAAGTCCTTTTAGCACTGTCTCCATCAGGCGTTCAAAGGTGGCAGGAGCATTACATAATCCAAACGGCATAACTTTAAATTGCCACAGTCCTTGTCCCGTGGTGAATGCAGTCTTCTCACGATCATCAGGATGCAATTCTACTTGCCAGTAACCGCTCTTCAGATCCAAAGTCGAGAACCATTTATTGCCAGCAAGTGTGTCTAATGTGTCGTCAATTCTGGGAAGAGGGTAACTGTCTTTCTTCGTGATGTCATTCAAACGACGATAATCCACACAAAATCTTGTTGAACCATCCTTTTTCCGCACCAGTACTATGGGAGAGGCCCAAGGACTCGTTGATGGCTCGATGACATCATTGTGCTGCATTTCACTTAGAAGTTCAGTGACCTCTTCCTGTTTAGCAAAGGGAAGTCTTCTTGGATGTTGTTTGATTGGAGGATGATTTCCTGTATCAATTCTGTGCTGGGTGATGTTCGTTCTTCCGACGTCTTCAGGTGTTCGAGAAAAAAGGTCTTTAAATTCTTGGAGTAGCTTCTCCGCAGCACATCTCTGTTCCTTTCCTAACTCCGCATTCTTGAGTAATTCCGTTATTAACTGTTCAGAAGACTTGGATTCAGTTGATTGCGTGGGGCGGTTGATGCATGTTACAGGAGTGCAGGCTGCTAACACCTCATCCTTCTTCACTGTTCGGACCTTATCGCTGATGTTTGCGACTCTCACAGGAATAGTATTCTTTGAGAGATCAACTAGAGATGAAGCTACCAGAACTCCTTTTGGGCTATTGTCTGTATTCGGGTATTCAATCAGTCCATAGCGGAAGTATTGCTTTGTAGGTGGTGTTCCTGAAACTATTATCTCTGTGTGTGGAGGGATGGAAATTTCAGACTTGGCTGTTATCTGGCAAATTGTCTGAATGTCTTGATTTTCAGTGTTGAACACAGCGATTTCTTCCGAACTCGAATGCAGTTCATTATACTTGAAGTCCAATTGAAAGTTAAATTTTCTCAGGAAATCAATTCCAATGATTAACGGATCTCTTATATCAGCCACATATGCCATATGATGGTAACTGGCATTCCCAAAAGTGATGGTCAAGTTCATTTTTCCATATATTTTGATTTCGTCTCCGGTCACAGTTTGGAGTTTAACACAGGGCGGCGTCCAGATGATCTTCTCATTTAGTTCATGAGCCAAATCCGTTCTAATGATGGTCACGTTGGCTCCTGTGTCCAGAATCATCCGGCAGGTGGCGTTGTTGACTTGGCCATAGACGTGAAGTCCATTATCGCCGCCACTCATCGATGAAACATGGAATACTGTAAATTGGGGCTCTTTAATTTCAGGCAACCTCCGCCCCGCGAGATGGCCTCCTCTTAGTTTCCCTGCAGTGATGGTGAAGCCGGGTGATTTCCTACAGTTTGTCGTACAGGGCAGTTCCTCTTCACGTGACCATCCCCTCCACAGCCCCAGCACTTTATCTTCCGGTCCTTTATTTCTATGTTATTTTCCAGGTTGCGCAATCTCTTTAAGATCTCTGCGAAACTTTTCTTCATTTCATTCTCATCAGCAGGCGTATCATTTAATGAGACTGCTCTTATGGTATGGCGGTCTTTCTGGGAGGCTTGTTGGTCTGCCTCTATCCTAAGTGTATAGCCTAAAGCTGATTCTACGTCTCTGATGTTGGAGAGTCTCAGCGCTTTTTGAATTTCTGGATCCCGAACAGCATCGATAAAGTACTGAAGAGCTAAGTCGTTTCGAGTGTCAGCATGACAGTCTGAGAATGCTAGGTGTGACAATCTCTGAATGTCCGCTGCCAGCTCTTGCAAACTTTCGCCCGTTTTCTGGTAACGGGACTTTAGCTGGAGGCGACTATAGTCCTTAGAACACTTCTCTCCAAACCTTAGCTCCAGTGCTCTAGTCAAGGCCTCGAAGTCGTTCCTTTCTTCTTTAGAAACATTTCTTAGTATCTCGGCTGCATCTTCCCGTAATGCTGCTGCTAAGTGGACCGACTTGGCGGTAGAGTCCCAGCCGTTAGCTTCAGCTACGATGGAAAACTGCGTCTTATATACATGCCATGAGGAACTGCCGTCGTAGGTAGATAGCTTAATAAATTCGTGATTCTGGCTTCTTCTCTCTTTCTTTTCAGTTTCCTGGGGCTTGGATTCTAACTTTTCTTCGAGATTCCGAATCTTGCTCTGCAGTTCATTCCCTATTACCTCTCCGCTCCACTCTTCTCTCATTTTTCTCTCAAGATCTTCCTCCATTCTCTTAAACTTTCTTTCTATCTCTGAATCCTTTCCTTTCAGCTCTTGATCAAAGTTTTCTTTAAATTTCTCCTCAAAATTCTCTTCTATCTTCATAAATCTCTCTTCAAAATTCTTTTCCATTTTCAAAACTTTCTCTTCAAAATTTTCTTCTATCTTTATAACTTTCTCTTCTATTCCATCCATTCTGTTTTCCATAACCGTTAATTTACCCTCGATTGATTCTTTCACCGTTGAAAGCTCTCTCTTCATCTCATCTTGATTAGATTTAATTTCTTCCTGAACTTCACCCATAGTGTCTTTCAACTCTCTTTGCGATGTTTCCATTTTCTCTTGTGCTACCTTCATTTCTTCAGTCAAATCGTCTTTCAACTCTCTTTGCGATGCTTCCATACTTTCTTTCATCTCTCTTTGTCCTTCTTTCATTCTTTCGATCAATCCGGTTTCCATCTTCTCCTGTCCTGTTTCCATTTTCTCCATCAATCCAGATCTTAACTCATTCATCTGAGCAGTGAGACCTTCTAGAATTTTTTTCATCTCTTGCTCCATAGCTCTCGTTATCACCATTCACAGACAAACCCCACTCCTGACACCAGAAATGTTGCGTACTTGGGGGTTCGTGAGTTGTCTGAGAATGAAAGGCCAAACGTACAAAAATTCAGTAATTTATTCACAGAAAGTTCCAGAAAAATACAGGTCAATAAACCAATTATCAGCTTCAATTCAAGCAGTAACCACAGCTTAAACAACAGCTGTCAATAGCAAATCCACAGTACAAACTGTATAGTAATAACACATAAAGCAAGTCTCTCTCAAAGAGGCTTAAGAGCAATGCAAGCACTAGCGAAGCTGGCTGAGATCTGAACTGAACTGACTGCCTTGGCGAGGAAGCGCTCCTTATATGCTGTTCCATGGAGCCCAGATTTTTCGAGAAAACTCTAGAAAGTGGTCAACCAATCAACTTACAGCTTCCATATTTGGTATATCCCATATAAGGATTTTCTCGCCAAGGTCGCCAAAAAAATCGCAAATTTTTTTGGAATTGAAAGAATTTATACAAAAATAAACACAATTATTTACAATTTCGTAACAATATATATATATATATATATTGACAAAATAAATAATTAAAATAAACAAAAATGAAAAATAAGACTGAGAATCTTGATTATTTACTTTAAACTAAGAATTATTGTAAATATACAGATTCTGGCTAAACATTTCAGTAAATTTACAGAATTTTTTTTACAATGTAAATTCATACGATATTAAAAAGGAAAAAAAAATCACCCACTTTTTTAAAATTTTAAACATTGTTTTATAGCTTTGTTACGACACTTCAGAAATAAAGATTTTTGAAATTTTTTAACCTTTAATTTCGATAACGAGATGAGATTGCAATATTGCAAAATCAAGAGGATTTTTTTTTTTTCTTACTGTATATTCATTACAATTTTTTTTAATGTATTATTTGTTCAATCTAACCTATCATCCTATTTTTAAGCATTATTCTTCGAATGTAAATTTTAATTTAAAAAAAATCTAAAATTTATTAAAGTTGATTAAAATTGCACAGCAATTTTTTTAAAATACTAAATATATAATATAATAATGTTTTGTAATATGGTTAATATGTAATTAAAAATAATATATGGTTATGTAACATGTATAATTAAAAATAATATGTGTTTAATATATAATTAATAACATTTCGTAATGTGTTTCTTCGACTGTATAAATATAATCGAATATATATATATATATATATATCTTCGATTTACATATATGTATATATACATATAATAGTTTCTTCATAAAATATTAATTTTTCTCTTTTGTTTAATTAAATATCACTTTTTGTAAAATTTATCAAACAAATGTAGAACTAAACAACATATAGTTTCAATGATTAAACACGTGTAATAATTTACGTGTAAAAGTTAGAAAAAAAGTCCTTTTAATTTGTTAATACAAAAACGATAAACTTTGAAATAACCGTAGAACATGTGGCAATTGTAAAAACTTTTTCAAATTCGTTTCAAGTTTCACCATCTGACAACTAAATGTTCAGCGCTCAGGCCTTTAATTCCCATGTGGTGAGTTCGAATACCGGTTAAGCTATGGATAAATTCATAGTACACTACTGGCCATTAAAATTGCTACACCAAGAAGGAATATTAATAACAGAATGAAATTTTTTGGACACATACATTATAGTAGGAAGAACAATTGATGAAAATTTCAGGAAATTTGGAGTAATATGTACTGAGAAAACAGTACATAAAGCAGCGACCTCTGTGAGCAATAACAGCACATATCTGCCTAGGCATTGAATCGAACAGCGATTGGATGACATGCACGGGTGGAGCACTTCATGAAGTTTTAACACGATGCCACAGTTAATCGATCGAAGTTACTGGTGAGTGGTGGGGGGCCAGTCGCTTTTTAACGATTAAACAGTCGTTTTCATTGGTGCGAGATCAGGAGAACGCGCTGGCCAGAGCAACAGTCGAACACATTCTGCATCATTGAAGGTCCAGACAATATGGACAACTTGCGGTCGTGCATTGTCCTGCTTTAATGTTGCGCTTCGGAGGCCTTGAACATAGGGCAGAGCGATGGGCCTTAACTCGCCAGAAATGTAATGGCTGGTATTCAGAGTGGCGGAAATGAAAACTAGAGGTGACCGGGACGTGCATCCGATGGTACCACATACCATCAATACAGGTGGGGACTCAGTATGCGGCTACGAAAATTCTGATTACCGTCAAAACTGCCTCACTGATATGGGCGCCATTAATGTGTGGTCAACGTTGAACCTGGACGCAGGAATGGCATGAAGTCACTTTTCAGACAAATCACAATCCTGTTTACAGCATCAAGATTGCCTTATCCGTATTTAACGGCATTATGAATAATGCACATTGCCAGCTAGGATTCGACATCATCATATTGTCCATCATTCGCAATGATGTTATGGGTTACCATTGGATACACGTCTCGATTACTTCATGTTCGTATTCCTGGCACTCTGAACAGCGGCCAATAAATTTCTGATGAGTTAAGGCCCGCCCCTCTGCCCTGTATTCGAGGCCTCCGTAGCGCAAAATTTAAGCAAGATAATGCACGGCCGCAAGTTGTTTGTATTGTCCGGACCTTCTTTGATACAGAATGTGTTCGACTGTTGCTCTGGACAGCGCGTTCTCCTGATCTCGCACCAATGAAAATGACTGTTTAATCGTGGAAAAGCGACTGGCCCCCCACCACTCACCAGTAACTTCGATCGATGACTTGTGCCATCGTGTTAAAACTTCATGAAGTGCTCTACCCGTACATGTCATCCAATCGCTGTTCGATTCAATGCCTAGGCAGATATGCGCTGTTATTGCTCACAGTGGTCGCTGCTTAATGTACTGTTTTCTCAGTACGTATTACTCCAAATTTCCTGAAATTTTAATCAATTGTTCTTCCTACTATAATGTATGTGTCCAACAAATTTCATTCCGTTATTATTATTCCTTCTTGGTGTAGCAATTTTAATGGCCAGTAGTATATTTCGTAGTCCACTTTAAATTGCGCCTGATGTCTAATTAGCCACATTGTACAGAAAGAAAATAAAAAATAATAATCGTAAAACGTGACAACTAAATATTTAAAACTGAAAATTTTTAAGATTGAGAGGTCTTTTTCTTACTCACAGGAAATATATATATATTATATACAAGGTGTTACAACGAGAACATTTGAGAGGAAATGAGGCACATCACAAGGATTCCGAATTGCATAAAAACCCATATCCGCAAATGACATATTAATCCTTTAAGAACCGGTGTTTTGGCATATTTTCCAAGAGATGTGGACGGTACAAAATTAGAGCTACAAGATTTAAGTGGATATATATAAAAGCTGGAGGAATAAGGAATGAACAACTCATGGAATTAGCAACCCATGACCGCAAACATCCCATTAATCCTTTAAGAAGCAGATTTAATCTGTTGTATTTTAGCACTTATTTTAGCGCCATGTATGAGTATTATCAAGTGCTTGTGTACAGTCTATTTATTTATTTATTTATTTTTTTTTTTTTGTTACTTGTATCTCCGCCTACCTTGTAAATTTTAAAATATTGTTCAATTGCTCATTTCACAAAAGCATATACAACATTAGCATTAACCCGTTAACGCCCGAATTAATTTTGAAAAATATTATTAGCTGATTATTTCACTTCTAAATTAATATAGCCAACTGACAGAAAAATATATTAACTCAAATAATTCTTCTGACAGTTTTAAATTTAAAGCCTATCCTCATTTATTGACGTTCAGTGTTCTAGTGAGAAAACGTCGAGATAGAAAAACTTTGAGATAACAGATTAATTTCCTGTTATATGTTGACAAGGATCTCGAAAGTAAAGTATTATAATATATATTATTATTCAACTTGATTTAAGTTAGTATACCTGCGCAAAAAGCAAATATATGTGCGACGAATGAAAAATCATAAAATGACTATCCAAATTATGAAATAATAATTAATAGTAGGCACATAAAACTTTCAGGGATCATTTGGAGTGACGCTATAAACTGTCACTAAAAAGCAGAAATCGTTCCAAGAAACCACAAAATAGATACGTGCTATTTTATTCGCTGTCCTCAAATGAGGACACTGGGCGCTAACGGGATAATACAATCGGTGCTTTAATTACATCGATCAGAAACAGCATTATTACTATATATATATTTTTATGTAATCATTTGCACGAAAAAGAAATTTTAATTAAAAATTCGAAATTTAAAAGCAAACGCATACGTTTCCACATACGTTAAAAATATCCCCGAAACACTGCGGACATGGGTTACTATGCTATTCTGAATCCATATGATATTCCCTATCTCCTCTTAAAGTTTGTCGCTGTAAAATTGGGACACCCTGTATATATATTCGTTAACTTGCAATAGTTTATCTTGAATAAAAGAGGAGACCTCAAAACATTCAAATTAATAAAAAAAATAAATAAAACCTAAGCCCATTTTTGCTTCCTAAGTGATAGGAATTCTGCACAAAACAGAATTTAATTTAGTATGACAGAACTTTTTTAATTTACCATTTCATATAAAGATATGCAGTAACAATGAATCGAACTCTAGAATCAGTTACTAGACTCATTTCTTAAAATGTCTTTAATATAGCTTTAGTTTGGAGGGTCCCTTGGCGGCTTTTAAATTTTTATTGTAATTTCGGCGATGAATTAAAATGGCTACCGCAATTGCGTAAGTAAAGTCCTTGTCGAGAAACGTCCGAACTAATTCGGTGCGAAATTTCGAATTTTGCAAAGAGTTTCTATACTGACGCTGTTCTAGTTCTTTAGAACATTTTTTTTTCAATTTTATTTTAATTATTATAAAAAAAAAAAAAAAAAGAAAAAAAAGTGTGCACGTTCTTTTTCTTTCTTTCTTTCCATATATATATATATATGGCGGGGAGGAGGGGAGTGGAAGAAATGATGCGCACAACTGAACTCATTAGTGACGGCGCTGAGCAGGTTTTGTTTAGTCGCTCTCTAGAATCTGAAGAGGTACAAGGTACCTTTGCAATAAAAACTCTGAACAATTCAAATCTTATAATCTTATTCATTCCAATTCAATTTATCATACTTAAATATTAATATTAAATCGTAAATAAGTCTTCAAGTCAAAATAAAGCTATTCTTCAAATATGGAATTATACTCTAATTATTTGAGTGCAATTATCGTTTAATCTCACCGGGAAAGCAGGCAGAGGGTAAGTAAATTTAAACTTATTCCTTAGTTATTCTAATGTATGCTATTTTGACTTATATTCGAGTTGAATTTGAATAAGAAAATCTTATTATCCGATATTCTGGTTTTAATATAAACTAAATCGAAATTCATGAAAATGAAATTTAGTCGTATATTCTTCTTTTGCATTCAAAGCCATTAGTGGTCCGTCGTTACACGGAGCCTCAATTATCTATTAATTAGATAATTAATCGTAAATCGTTAAATTATTAAAAAAAAAAAAAAAATTGAAAATTGAAAAAATTCTTTTGTTTACGTAGTATTAAACTCTCTGTATAAGAACTTTAAAGGAAATTAAAATCAAGTTGGTGAAATAAATCATTAATACGAAGTTAAATTGTTTTGATATAAAACGTATTCAAAGTAGTTTGGGTTTGATGCATACGTAGGAGTTTTGTTTTGAGAGAAAACGTAACTCAAAGTAGTTTGGGTTTCAAACCGGAACAATTTCGGTTTGGGAATGTAAGAAATAAACAGTCATATTAAATAATTGTTGAATAAATAAGTGTATGAGAATGAAAAAAGTGCATTGAATATTTTATTAGATTATTTATTTCAGTAAAAAAAAAAAAAAAAAATCTATTCTATATGTGCTGTTTCTTTTCATTTTTTCTTCTTCTTATTATTTTTTTTTGTTTTGTTTTACTTCCTGATCTGCATAATAATAATTTATATCGATCTATTAATTCATATTGAAATTCAATTATTTGTAATTGGTTTGCTCAAAACATGGGTAGAAAAGGGAGAACAAGGGCAAATGACGCAGAACAGAGTGCGTTGTTCCCAAAATCTAATGAAGTGATGAAATTTGAAAATGTGATTAAAGAGATAGATTTTATAAAATCGAAAGTCAATATTTGTGATAAAGGCGATCAAGTCAGATTAAAGATCCTAAAGGATAAGGTAAATGTACTGGAGGTAAAATTCAAGGAAATAGTTACAAATTTTTCCGAAGAGGAAAACGATGAAAACTCTGAAGAAGTGTTAAAAAATCGTTACATTCTGTTAGAATTATCAGTAGTGTTAGAGTGTAAATCGCAATCAAATACTCCAAATGTAAATAATGATGCACGTACAAAACCAGGGACGTCTGTTAATTTGCATGTTAGTTTGGGTTTCTAAAACTTGAAATTCCTTATTTTTACGGGGATAATGAATCTTGGTTGTCATTTAAAAATTTATTTAAATCATCTATTCTGGATAATGACAGCCTTAGTGAGGTTGAAAAGCTACAAACCTGCAATCGTGTGTAAGAGGTAGTGCATCAAAACTTATTCGTGGATTTGCGTTACAATCGGAAAATCTTAAACACTGTTGGGAAATCCTTAATCAGCGCTATGAAAATAAACGCCAATTAGCTATAACTCAAATAAATAAAATCTTTTCGGTAAAGGTAAACAAAGCGGATGATCCTAAATCGTTTTTCAATTTAATAGATACTTGTAACGAAGCGGTGCGAAATTTATCGACCCTCGGATTGGAATCTAATCCTCTTAGCGATCTTATTCTTATAAATTTCATGATTTCAAAATTGGATTTATCCGTTAGGCATAGGTGAAAGCTCAGTCTAGAGAATACGCAAACTATTCCCGATTTAAACTCGTTTCGTACATTCATTGAAAGGGAGGCGTCGAGTCAAACAAAACTTGAAAATAAACCAGGAATGTTTAAGAAGCCAGTAGAAGGTAGTAGTGTAAAAAAATCTTGTGTCAATAATTCAATATTAGTCAAAGAAAATAAATGCGTCGCCTGTTCTCAAGTATATCAATTTTTTAAATGCCCCAAATTCAATCGAATTAGTGTTCAGGAGCGATGGGACTTAGTTAAATCTAAAGGATTGTGTGAAAATTGTTTACGAACTAATCATCAAGTGCGACAATCTAGAATTAATATTAAATGTAAGGTATGTGCAGGTTCACATCACACTCTTCTGCACATTTATACACGGAATTCTGCAGATCAGGGAGGTGGCCTTGTTACTACGTCGGTGTCAAATAGTTCACAATCTAATGCAAATTTTAATAACCAAAAGGTGTTATTGTCTACAGCCCTTATAAAGGTTAGGTCACCTAACGGTAAAATTATTCAATGTCGGGCGTTAGTTGATAGTGCCTCACAAAATAGTCTCATAACAAAAGAGTGCGTTGAGAAACTAAATTTGCCTTTGTTTGGCACTTCTCATCGGCTTGTAGGTATGAAGGGTCTGTCCGCAGAAACTGTTTTAAATTTTACGGAATTTTCATTCTCGCCATATTTCACTAACGAGTATAGAAAGTTGAAAGCGCTAGTAGTAAATAGGGTTACTGCCCCTCTGCCAAATTTCCGGGTGAGAACGACGTCTTGGCCACATACAAGAAATCTTCAGTTAGCAGACATTAATTTCTCAAAGCCACAACAAATAGATGTGCTATTAGGCGCAGACATTTTTTCGTCACTAATTTGTGACAAACCAGTACATGGAAGGCCAGGAGAACCATCTGCCATTCCCAGTTTACTCGGTTACTTACTAAGTGACCCCCTCTCAAGGGATGGAATGCAGCCAGAATCGACGCACAGTTCATCTTTACATTGTGTGAACTTAAGCGATTTTTTCGATAGTGATCCAATACTAGCTTCTAAGGGTGGTAATGACGAAGCCGATCCGGCAGAGGAATTATACAAAACTTCCACCAAGCGCAACCCCGAAGGGCGCTATGTTGTGAAATTACCCCTCCATGATGAGATAGATTTAGGTGAAAGTGCCAACTGTGCACTAAAAATGTTTAAAAGGCTCGAAGCTCGTTTTATGCAGAATCCTAACCTAAAAAAAGAATATTGTCAGTTTATGAGCGAATATTCTGAGCTAGGTCATATGACTCTACTAAGAGCTGAAGAACTTAACAGTAAACCAAATTATTACATGCCTCATCATGGAGTTATAAATGAAAATAGTAGCACTACCAAACTACGGGTAGTGTTTAACGTGTCGGCCTTAACTACAAATGGCAAATCCCTGAACTCCAATTTGCATAAAGGGCCAAAACTTCAATCTAGTATAGTTTGCAATTTGATTCGATTCCGTTTAAATAAAGTCGCCCTCTCGAGTGATATCGAGAAAATGTTTCGGCAAATTCTAGTCGCAGAGCCTGATACAGACTTTCAAAGAATATTTTGGAGGCCAATGTGTCAGATCCACTCCGAGTGTATAAATTAAACACGGTTACTTATGGCACAGCCTGTGCACCCTTTTTATCCCTGCGTACTATACAACAATTATTAACTGATGAGGAAACCCATTTTCCCGTACCTGTGCAGGATAATAATACCCCTTAATAACCTGTATATGGACGATCTCCTTGGAGGGGCTGAAACAATCGAGGCCGCTCGGCCTTGGTCACAGACCTTCAGGATTTATTAAATGCTGCGGGCTTCAAGCTGCGAAAGTGGGCTTCAAATTATGTGGAAGCTCTAGTTCATGTTCCGGAAACTTTAAAATCAGCAAATCAGGAATTATCCTTAAACCCCGATCAATCCCAACGTATTTTAGGACTAAACTGGAATTTAACATCGGATCCCCTACAGGTTGGAGTTAACACCGAAGAAAGCGTTACAACAAAAAGACAATTATTGTCCGTAATTGCACATATCTTCGACCCTTTGGGTCTGTTATCCCTTTGGGTCTATTCTTTTAAAATTGCTACTACAAGATGTTTGGAAGCAAAAACTTGGTTGGGATGATCCTTTACCACCAGACATTCAAAACAGGTGGAACGAATTTTATGAAAAAATTGCCTCTTTTAAGGCCATGTAAGTACCCAGATTTTTAGATTTGAAATCCGAATCGATATACCAGATACAGGGATTTTGTGATGCTTAAACAAAGGCATATGCTGCCGTAATTTATATACGTTCAAGTCAGAACTCATCTTTAAAATTGATTGCAGCTAAAACCCGTGTAGCTCCTTTAAAACCCATTACCTTGCCTAGGTTGGAGCTATGCGCGGCTGTATTGTTATCGGAACTTTTGTCAGTCGTCTAGAACTCGCTAGATTCTCAGGTGGAGGAAATTCTCCTATGGACAGACTCCACAATCGCCCGTAGTTGGATCCTAAATCCACCCTTAAAGGGCAACACATACGTCCTACACCGTGTCAACAAAATCAAATCTCTGACAGACCCATCTACATGGCATCACTTACCAAGCAAACATAACCCAGCGTACTGTGCAACCCGTGGGCTGTTACCAGACAAATTAAAATATTTTAACTTGTGGTGGTCTGGACCTGATTGGCCAAAGATCCCGGCCTCAGAACCCGATTCAAAGATTGCGAGCTCAGGCCCATGTACAGTTGTGGGAAGTCCTGGACTAATAGAGTCAACCCCAATGAATGACTCCGTTATAGAGGATTTAGTTTCAAAATTTTCTACAAGTACTAAACTTTTTCGTGTAATTGCATTTATGAAGCGGTTTATCAATAATAGTCGAAATCCTACAAAGTTGAAGGGACCAGTCTCAGTACAAGAAATTTCAGAGGCTAAAAAAATTGTTATTAAATTCGTCCAACAAAGGTCCTTTGCTTCAGAAATCGCCCTTTTGCAGCGCGGCCAACCTGTTGCAAACAACAGTAAATTAAAACCTCTCAATGTGTTTATTGATTCAGAAAATCTATTGAGAGTGGGAGGTAGAATTGACAAAGTCAAGACCCTTCCCTATGACACTAGGCATCAGTTATTGTTGCCTAAAAATCACCCTTTTACCTCCCTTATAATCAGACATTTTCATGTGTATAGTCTGCATGGAGGTGTCGACCTCGTGTTAAACCTAATTCGCCAGTCTTATTGGATTCCTGATGGTAGATCCACTGTGAAGAGGGAGCTTCGAAAATGTGTCACGTCCAACCAACCTCCATTCAGCAAATGATGGGTACTTACCCAGTGCTAGAGTCAACCCTTGTCGACCATTCCAACATGTTGGCCTTGATTATGCAGGCCATATTCAAACGAAATGTGACCACAAACGGAAAAGTATGAACTTTAAGTCTTATATTTGCCTTTTTATTTGTATGTGTACCAAGGCAATTCATCTCGAATTAGTCACTAGTTTATCCACAGAACACTTTTTATATGCTCTACAAAGATTCATAGGGCGTCGCGGTTATCCTACTGACATCTACTCCGATAACGGACGCAACTTTGTTGGTGCCCATGCCCATTTAAAGAAACTCGTGACACTTTCAACAAACAACACTATTCAAGATTATGTCGCAAATAGACAAATTCATTGGCATTTTATGCCACCTTACGGGCCTAACTTTGGCGGTCTATGGGAATCTTCCGTTAAATTGGCTAAACGACATTTAATTAAAACTTGTAAAGGCAGTTGCCTGTCGTTTGAGGAATGTGATACTATTCTCACCAATATTGAGGCATGTTTAAATTCTCGCCCCTTAGTCCCACTTTCCACCGAGCCCAATAATTTCCTGGTACTTACACCAGGACATTTCTTAATTGGGGCTCCGCTTCTTCAGCTTCCTGAACTATCTCATAACCCAACTAATAAAATTTGTACCAGTTTTTCTTCCAGATGGAAACTCCTTCAGCAGATCAAGAGGAACTTTTGGAACACCTGGCAGAGATCATACCTTACCTCTCTGCAATCAAGAGCAAAGTGGAAAGGGGGTATCACACAACTTCAATCGGGTCAGCTCGTCCTCCTCTTGGATCCCTCGATTCAGCCAGCACAATGGAACGTAGCCCGAATTCTGGACGTCCATCCGGGTGATAATGGAATCATTCGAGTTGTCACACTGAAAACGCCAGCTGGAATCATGAAACGACCTGTAAATCGCATCGCCAGTCTGCCATGCTCAGCCCCCCCCGGAAGATGGCGGGGAGGAGGGGAGTGGAAGAAATGATGCGCACAACTGAACTCATTAGTGACGGCGCTGAGCAGGTTTTGTTTAGTCGCTCTCTAGAATCTGAAGAGGTACAAGATACCTTTGAACTAAAAACTCTGAACAATTCAAATCTTATAATCTTATTCATTCCAATTCAATTTATCATACTTAAATATTAATAATAAATCGTAAATAAGTCTTCAAGTCAAAATAAAGCTGTTCTTCAAATATGGAATTATACTCTAATTATTTGAGTGCAATTATCGTTTAATCTCACCGGGAAAGTAGGCAGAGGGTAAGTAAATTTAAACTTATTCCTTAGTTATTCTAATGTATGCTATTTTGATTTATAGTTGAATTTGAATTCAACGAGTTGAACTTGGAGTTGAATTTGAATAAGAAAATCTTATTATCTGATATTCTGGTTTTAATATAAACTAAATCGAAATTCATGAAAATGAAATTTAGTCGTATATTCTTCTTTTGGCTTCAAAGCCAATATATATATTTTACATAAAAAGAGATATATGAACTTATTTATTATTATTATTATTATTATTATTATTATTTTCATCAATTCGATTTTTCCTTTTTTAGTTAATTTTAAAGTTAAAATGGGATTTTTACTTAATATTTTTTGAAACAATTATTCGATTGAACTGAAAAGTACAGCATTAGCTATGTTTTGTCCTTATTAATAAGTGCACCAGTTTTTGATGAATAATACTTCTAATAATCCATACAGATTCAATGACAATCTTTCAGCTTCATGTATTTAAAAT
This sequence comes from Salticus scenicus, assembly GCA_963930645.1. Classification (NCBI taxonomy): domain Eukaryota; kingdom Metazoa; phylum Arthropoda; class Arachnida; order Araneae; family Salticidae; genus Salticus; species Salticus scenicus. The sequence goes on along the minus strand of OZ005650.1, from coordinate 345,231,829 downwards.
AAAAACAAATATGTTTGCACGTTCATTCAAGGTGCAATACAATAAATGACGACAACACAAAGTTGTTGTATGAAAGAAATGATCCTCTCGTACTGATAGATTTTTCCTCCAGAATTAAATTCTATTTGAGTCAGAATTTTTGACGCATCTTTCTTACCTTTTAGAACGACCAATATAACTGCTTTTTCATTTGTTTTTTTTCTTTCTTTCTTTATTATTACTATTATTATTATTATTTTGTTGTTGTTTTAATACATGTTATACATGAACTTTAAGAAAATCATAGCAAAAACCATTTATGCGGTTGACTTGAAATAAAGAAAATGCAAAATAAAATACAGCATTGAAGATTGATTTTTACATTCTCTTACCCATAAGGTAGAGAAAGTATTGTTTTTGGCTCAAATTTTCGAACGCGAGATTTTGTTATATTTACACGTTTTGAGGTAACCTGAATACGAAAATCATGTTTTTAGCAAATGGTCTGTGTGTGTGTGTGTGTCTGTGTGTGTGTGTCTGTGTGTGTGTGTCTGTGTGTGTGTCTGTATGTGAGTCTGTGTGTGTGTCTGTGTGTCTGTCTGTTATCAGCATATCTCAAAAACAAATTATGGTAGAAAGTTCAAACTTGGTATTCTAAATGTGCATCATATAGGGATGCTAAAGTAAGCTTTTCGTTAAGATCAAGCAAATGGTTCGTGTACAGGGACAATCAAGAGAATTCTAATACATTACGTCTATGGGGGAAATTGCAGGAAAATAGAGTTTAACGTCTATAGACTGCACTAAACCAAATGAAACAAATATATATTTTTTGTAGTAGAGACAGTTAACTGGGAAAATTTTTTTGTGTATGTAGGAGCATCGCCTCCCCCCCCCCCTGGGGGGAAGTCCCCACTCGAGGGGAGTAAATTTTCATGATGGGTATCTTTCAAAATAGCTCGAAAATACCTTTAAAACGAATGGTTGAACCATCGATCTGCGATAATTTAAAACAAAGTTATCGATTTTTTTTACTTTTAACGAAAAAAAAACTACTCGTACTTTTTTTTTTTTTTTTTTAATATTGAGAATAAAATGGGATATTTGGATATTTGATGTTAAACTACTTCTTTAATATTGAAATCGTCTGTCTTATCATAAAAGATAATTTTTTTAAATAATAATTTTAATAAATTATTTTTTAAAAAGAGAAATATTTTTTAATAACCGAATTAAATTCTATATAAATGTAGGTGCATTAATGAAACGGGGGATTGAGGGGGGCGGTAGCCCCCCTCACACAGAACTAATTATCATATAAAGCTCTTCAGAAGCCTAATATGAATTGTTTAACATAGGTTTCATAACAGTACTCGTTATCTTACCTCTTAATCTCCAACCTGTATTTATAGTATTAAATTTCAGGGTAAGAGAAAGTCGTGTGAGTGACACACCAGATTATCTTCCTAAAGATTGTGTATGTGAAAAATAAAGTAAAAGTGGCTTACAAGATTTACAAATCTTTCTATCTGAATAAGGTGAAGGAAAAATTTAAACTAGTACTATATTTATGATAGAGTGTAAATCAAGGCTTCGAAAATTAAGATAACACAACAGTGATGTTAAAATTTTCCTTTGTGGGAATCCTGAAATAAACAAT
>OZ005650.1:345169990-345229990 GCA_963930645.1 Salticus scenicus | reverse complement strand
TGTTAGCTATCCATGGGAATTTAGATTGTGAATCTAGTCGTCCGTGAAGTAGGGAAGGTTCGTGACCGCTGATCTATATTATAATTTTAGCAGATTATTTTATTCTAGTTGTAGCTTGAATTTTTTTTTAATTACAAGCAGGGTATTTATGTACCTTTTACTGCATTGTCATTAATAATGTCAGGATCTACTGTAGTAGAACTTTGACTCGTGAAACACTTATTGGCAATATTCATGAATGTTAGTTCCAATCTTTCCTGTTTACCGTACATTGCGAATAATACAGTTCTGGAATATTTTTTATCAGATTAATTCATGTATCAAAGGTGCCGATATAAACCATGAATGAAACTTTTAAAATTTTGAGTGTGTCGGGGAAATGCGGGCTCTAGGATTGCTATAAATCCTGACAGGTATTCCTTTCCAGAATTCGGCATCTAGAATATATTTTCCAACGATTTTATTGCTTTCATTAAGTTATTCTATTTTATTATTATCATCATTATTTTTTTTATAGAATTTTATTTTATTGCCTCGTTTGGTATTTCTGTTTATATTTCTTAATTTCTAATTTTATTTGAGAAGCATTTTTGATACGTATGACAACTTTTCAGTTGATTATATGAAACATAAATAAGAAACTTTAATTCTTTTGCAAAACAAATAGTTTTAATAACATTTAACTAGTGCACCCCCCCTTTTTTTATAATATAAACATTACAAATTTTATTTATAATTATTTTGCAAAGAAAAAATACATTTAAGCACTCCCTTTCATAGTTTTCTATAAGTTTGAATTATTTCTAAACGTCAGTGTTGTTCAGTTTATCAGCAGAAGCACAAAAAAAAAAAAAAAAAAAATGCCAAGAAGGAAGAATAAATATTTACTTGTGTTCCCTGACTAAGGGGTTTTCTTGATCCTTTTTCAAATTGTTGCTTTCTCCCAAAAATCAATAAAGGGCGGCAATGGGTGACTGAGTTTTTAAAAAGGTCTGAAATGAAAGGAAATCAATCATGTTACTTGAAATAAACGTATTGGGTATATATAATACGTTCTTTTAGCCTTGTGATGTTAATATACTTACCTACATTGTTCTGAATACGTTCTTTTAAAACTAATTAAAAAAAAAAATAATACATTTTGTAAGATTCAAAAGCGTTATACATATATTTTTAATCATCTTCGAAATTCTGTGGTTTTGTATGTTTATGTATAATAATAAAGCCGCCAGTTAATTATTTTACATTTCCAAATATGTTTTGCTTTGTATTGTCCAAAATCTTTAGTTAATTTTTGTACGCATAAAATTTGGAAAAGTGTTTTATTATAATTTCATAATACAATTACGAAAAAGTTATACTTTTATTTTCAAATAATGTATATTTACGTATAAAATAAGGTGTAAAGGTTTTTATTTAGAATTGTTTGGCAAAAACAAACATTCATTAACAGTATCATATTGAATGTTATATCAATAATGATATCAATGTGAACCACTTTTAATGCCGAATAATATGGAGGGATATATTGGTAGTATATTTTTTATCTAGCGTTATCCAGAAGAAATTGTATTAAAAGCCCTACCTTCATAACCAAATAATGCTATTTGAAAACTTTTGTATTGATAATTTTTTGGATATGACATAATTATTTATATACGTGCTCAACCCAATTTGAAATGCTCTTTCGATTTGAGTCATTCCCATTAATAGTTTCATAATTTATCCGAATCCTTTTGCATGGCCCTGTACTTTCGTACCATATTCTAGAATAAACATGTTTTTCCGAAAATAAAAATGAATGGTAATCCCATTATATTTGATCCATTCTATGTATTTTAAAATATACTAACGACAAATTCTGCTTGCACATAATGTACTTGAGTTTCTTGTACGTTCCTGTACACCGACCATTTGTGTATCTCAGTTTAAATTTCAGGAAATATCACTATGTTAAACAGATTTAAGATATCGAATTTGGATTTCCTGCTAAAATCTACTTTTGTCTTATGTTCATAGTAGATACTCAAAGAGACATGCAGACCAACCGATAAAAATATAATTTTGGGCTTAAAGAGTAGCAAAAACCTCAGTTACAAAATTTCTATTATGAAAAAAAACTCTTTCTTTCATAAATTAGCAGAAAAATGTAAAACTCAAAATTTTCTTTTAAACAACATCAAAACAAGTATTACATTACGGTTTTGCTATCTTCTGAAACATTTCAATGAATCTGATTTTTGTGTCAGTATATTTATTGAAATCACATTTTTCCGAATCTTTTTTTGACAAAATTTTATTTTTTGTAATCTGAAAAATATTTGTAGTATTTATTTATATAAAGACTTTCGCAAAAATTCATACAACTTTTATTTATTTATTTTTTAGTACTAGTGCGACGTTCAACCCAACCTACCTATCTACCTACCACACAACTTTTACAAACAAATCATAATTGCTTTGTCTCCAATTTTACATATCCTTTATTGATCTTTCTCAGAAATAATACTATGGGTGGATATACACATTAATAGCATAAAATAATGCTTTGCTCTCATAGCTGCGTAAATTCACCTAGAATTTAATAATAAATCCGTTACATGGACTTTGACCACACTGTTGCGTTTCTTTAGGCTCTAGGGTTATAATCTTAGAGCTTGCAGTTTTTATGATTATTTTTTCAAATTCTCATTTTTGCAATAAGAGTAAATTATCATCATCTTTGATTCACTCACATTCCATACACTGAGCTATTTACTTTTTATCCAGTGCAACTATTAATTTCTCGAGTTTGTTATACTCTATTTTGGATAATTTCTTTATAAAAAGGTTATCCGACATTCAGTCATCCTCACTGTCCGGTGATCCAAAAGAAATGGATTTCGAATTTTAATCATATCACCAAATGTATTTAAATTTTGCACATTTCACATATAATTCTATACATAGGACGCTACATATACAACACAATGCTTAATACGCAATATTTAATTCATTGGCTATGGTTTCATATATTCGACGGATGAAAGTATTTGGCTTGGGCCTTCATGGCTCACAATTTTATTTACGATATACATTGATAATTTTGATAATTCTATTTGGACCAAAAAAATTTTCTCGTAGTTTTATGCTTGTTCCGTACTGTGCTTTTTGAATGGCTACAAGCTCTCCAACTTGCTATGTTCTCGATTCCTTTCTCTTCTTACTGAATTGTTTCGCATTTCTCTCTTCTATTTTTAAATTATTTCAGTTCGCTTCTTCTCTCAGACTTTCTCTCATTTCTATCACGTGCTTTTTATATTCATCTAATAATTTTTTAATGCTCTGCATGTACTCATTTCTCATCTTCACTCCTATCATTAGTTCAAAAGAATTGTGTTTAGTACTTCTGTTACGTGGTATTTATTATCTTCTAAAGTTTTGGCACGTACATATACCATTTCGTTTCGTCGCCCTAGCTTAATTTAGAAAGAATTGGTATTAAGATTCTGTGAATTCCTTCAAATTGATCTTTTACCCTTGGCATTACGTTTGTTATACTGGGATGTTCTATTTGTTGGTATTAACAGTATTTTGTAAATTTATTGGAGATGAATGCTGTTTCTCGATCCGATATTATTATACTTGGATTCTCCAATCTTGTTTTTTGCCATGATAATTTTCCATTGCCTTCCCGTGATATCACAGAATTTACTGGGTATAACCATGGGAACATAGTAAATGCATCAACTACCGTAAAACTGTACTGTTACTGTTTACTAGTAGCTACTAATCAACCAATATTATCAATATGGCACGCATTAAACGCTTATCCTCCTTTGGGATTGAATTTAAAAATCCTTCAGATTTTCCCCCTTTCATAGCATATAAATTTTTAATTAAATATTTCCCCCCTTTCGAAGCATACATTTCCCACAATTAGTAATTATCGCTTCTACCTGCTGGACTAATCCTGGAATGTAAAACCCTTGTTTCATTATTTCTTACGTTTTTGTCGCAGCAAAGTGACCTTTGCAATGCACCTCTTTTATTATTTCTCTTTTCATCTCTTTCGGAACTGCTAATATAGTTCTCTTCCACCATGAAATTTATATAATACTACATTTCGAATGTCATATTCTTTACTTTTATTGTTTATGTATTTAAATTCATATAAATATATAAACGATATTTAATATACATTTTTTTTATATATTTAAGTTTAATATATTTAATTGAAAATTTCGTGTATTGCCCTTCTTTCAATTTCCATGAAACACTGTATGCAGACAACCCAGTGTATGTTTTTATGTTTGATAATAAATATGTAAATAATAAAATAAAATAAAATAAAAGTGGATGGATGGTTCGCAAAACCATGTGCTTCACTAATTTTTTCGAGCAATGTATTTATATTTTATTAATCCTTTTTTGCGCTATAATTTCGATTTTACCATGAAACGTGTCACTTCGTAGACATTATTGAACTATTAAAATTTCTTTGAGCGCATTTCTTTTTATGTGTTGATACCAGTTTTTATAGCAATCCACAAATTCGTGTAAGCTACAAGAAGCCGATTGCACTGAAAATTTTATTATTACTGCTCTGTGCGTGTGCATATACTAAATTTAACTATGTTCAACTATAATAATATCCTTTTCTTAAAATTTCAATTCTGCTAGTAACAAATTACGAATTGCTAATTTGATTACTTTTTTAATTAAGTTATATGAGGAATATAGATCTACAAAGAAAATAATGTCCAAAAGAAATGTGACACACAAAACAATAAGTCAGTTTTATATTTAGAATAACGTGATATGAAATACGTTCTGTATTCTCTCTTGCCAACACAAATCTCTTATCTCTAATGGATGCATACAAAAGGTTTTAGGTGGAAAAGAAAATACTGAAATCGTAATGGAGCAGAATAGATATGTCATATATTCTTGTCATTCCTGGCAGTATATTTTCGCGCAGAAAATTTTTACAACGTTTAGAAAACAATGTAATGTACTGCTATTTTACTTTTATAAATATACAAAATTTGTTATATAATAGTATTAAATAATTCAGTTAAATAAGTTTGGATTTAGCCAGGTGCAAAATTTTTGATTACCAATATTAGATAATTTTTCATACATTTAATCTTTGGTCATCTTCGAATTATTTTTTACATTATTTTTCCCTTTAGTTCAGTTAGTATTAAACACGCTATCGATAATTATTACATTTTTATGCACTTTAATAAATTTTATGAATTAAATGTAAAGCAACAATTAATGTTTACAGCAACAGTTAATTACGAATTTAAATAACTTTTAAATACTTTTTTCTATATTCCACAAAGATAAATCAAATTCTAGAAGTTTCTTATGCAAGAAAAAATAAATCCAATTAATTTCTGAAAGTTTTTCTTAATTATTACGGAAGTACAAAAGGTTAAATATTACTACTAAAAAACGATGGGAAGTCACTGACAAGCTATGAAACGCAATTAATGTATAAAAATTATAACGACAATTGTAAATAAATGACTCAGAGATTATTTAATATATTCAGAGAACTTTTACTTTATTATTACGATATTTTTTTCCGGAATAATATAAGACTTTTATTGATTCTGAAGTATGCAGTAACATTTTTATAATCTTCAAATAGGTCTAATTTGGTAATAGACATCTTCACTGATAACTTCTTCTATATTAGTAAAGTTAGGTAAATTTAATTACAAATATAAGTAAATAGAGTATTTATAACTGTATCTGTTGCCAGATTTAAATCAATATCATAATAATAATAATAATATTAATAATAATAATAATAATCTGATAATACGTAGCTTAAACTTAATTTAGAAAATGTATTTGTACTTTTTAAAGCGAAACTGACATTATCATGTAATTCACATAGCAAATGAAAATGTATCTCGATATTAAATTCAGTTTTATCGTATATCTCAAATCATTGATAAATTCATTTAACAATAAAATAAGCAAATAAATTTTTTTTTCATATAATTCATGAATATTCGCATAAAAAAAAAAAAAAAAAAACTAAATTAATTTTTATATTGAATAAAATTTAAAGATATCACTTTTGAAAATGAACAGTTATAAAAGCTTTTTTCCTCTTTTATAGCATGAACGTAGATTTTAATTTTAAAGTTTTTTTTTTTTTTCCCTATAAAAGAAAAATAAACTTTTTACAAAATTAAACAACACCTTTAACAAAACAATTCATAAGATAAAAATTACCTTTTGAAAAAAATAAATAAATAAATAAATAAAATAAATAAATAAAAAATAAATAAAATAAAATAAACCTATATGTTTTAACTCCCATTTAAATTTTATACTTTATTTATCACTCCTAAACTACAAAATTTTTCATTAAAAATGCAGTATTTTTTTAACATGAAGGCAGTACAAGTTGATGTAAATATTTACAGCTCCATGTGTCGGTGAAGTAGTTCTTTTGTGCGCATCACATGATTTATTAACCAATAACTATCGATCTTGACCATAATCTTTTGTTGTAAAGCAAAGAAAGAAGGGTTGGTTGTTGACTGGTTTAAGGGGTTTTACGTCAGACTAGTGCCATATGCTATGGACATTATGGGCGGTATGGGACTCCTAAGGGTCGTCCAGAGACATGACAACACAACTTTGATTTTCCACAGAGGGGACGGCTACCCTGCTTCGAGGATCTAGAGAGAAAAAAAAAATACGAAAGAGCTTTATCACCTCGCTGGTCTTGTTAGCAGGGAGGTGATTTTAGTAACAGAATATTATGGATAATAAAGTCACAAATTATTGATTAAATCTTTCTTAAAATTGGGTTTTCTAAAGTACTATTAAAAGTTAAAGTATTTTGTGCACATGGTAATGATAGGAAAATATCTTAACTCTTTTTCCAAGTTAATTCGTGACAACTTTAAAAAATTACAAAATATTTTTTGCATAGTTGAATATAGGTTTTCATCTATATCTCTATATATATACATATACGAGTTAAGCCAATTTTTTACTGAGCCAATTACATCTTGCTGAGTTGAACATCAATTATTTTGTTTTTTGTTAAAGAAAAGAAAAAAAGAAAAGAAAAAGAAAAGGAAAGGAAAGGAAATGAAAGGAAAGGAAAGGAAAGGAAAGGAAAGGAAAGGAAAGGAAAGGAAATAAAATAAAATTAAGATTAAATGAAACAAGAAAACAACTAAAAGACAACTAAATTTAAATGTATATCCAGAATATAATTAAGATAAATTTGCCTGCAAGATACGATTTAATTTACTTGTATCCTGTTAAAAACTATTATACTCTAGATCTCATGAAACAGCATTATGTAACATTCTAATACTCATCGATTAAATGCATAGAAAATTTTTAATTAAACATTACACATTACCATAAAATGTGGGGAAGTTCATGATGAGATGATGGGGATAAAATCAGTCTGCAGATTGCATTGTGTGAAATGCCTTACACTCATTTACAAATACTGTAATTGTTAAATTGGGCCCATGCATACAAATATATGCAATGAGAAAACTGATGTCACTATCGCATCGATTGTTTCGAAAATGGTGTTTACTATGTAGAAATAGAACTATGTTTACTATGTTCCTGCTATGTAAGTTAATTTACTAAAATAATGAATGATCTTTCTAGAAAATTGGCATTGACAGTGGATACGAAAAGGTTCCACCTACAGCTGGTAATTAAATACCATAGTTATAAAATTTAAATCAACCAATTTATTCTGAATTTTACAAACTATCTTTTGTTAAGGTAGTAAATGAACAATAATTGTGCAAGGTGGTGGAATGTTAAATTTTATAAGCAACACCCGTGTTCACACTGTTAAAAATGAAGTGCTCAGAAATGAGTAAATGGACATACTCATTTCGAAATGAGTGATTTTGTTTGAGTAAGGAAAACATGCTTGTCTCATTTATGAAATATTGCGTGTTTGTAAATTAATATTTTTTTAATCATAATTTATTATAAATATCCTGAACTAAAAGAAATTCATTAATAGAATTTCTACAGATTTAAATAGAAAGAGTTCAAACTCAAAATTTATTCTCCCAAAATTCCAGAACTATATTTCATAGTTGTTTCATACGAGGTTGCAGAAAAATGCATCAAAAATAATTTATGTTTGGATTAGTGAAATTTACGATGATTGATACCAATTTTTGAGCATGTTAATACAGTCAATAATAGGCACATGTATTTTTAAATTTGAGTATATTTGAATGGAAGCTAATTTGAATATGAATCATACTAAAGTTTGACACAATTTTACTGACTTTCGAGCATTTTTGCTCCACTCCATTATTTTTTTCCAGTCCATTATATTTACAGTATGTGTTAAACAAACATTTTCCATTGTTCACAGACTTTTTCTAAAGGTTTTACAATACTATCTCTATAAATTATTAATTGAACAAATGTTCTTACCAATGACTCTAAGTTGCTTTCAAGCTGTGCCTTGCAGATGCTTTTTTATCGGCAAATGATATGATTCGTTGTATAGCAAATTGAAGATTCCCGCTTCTCGTGTAATTCCATTTGTACCAAAAAAGGTATTTTTGCTGTAAATTAGATACAGGAAATCGCTCTATCACCATCTCTCCCCCAACTACAAGCTATGCGAAGCAGTATAGAGGCAGCTGTTTTACCGAAAGCAACCACCAGTCGTCATTTCCTATGGCATAATCTATCTTCAGACTGGAATTCTTTTGATTTCTGTGTGTAAAAATTTTAGAGATTTGGTGTCATCTCATACTTCTTTTATCTTAGAAACACCATAACTTGCTTAAGATGTTTTTAACTACATATATGTAGTTTTACTTTTCCAAATGATAGTAGACAGCCGTTGACAGCACAGTGAACAAGTTTCTCATCTTGATGCTGTAGTTCTATACGTTCTGTAAAAGTCATATAATTTTATACAGAACCTAGTAAAAATTTATGGAACATTATTTTATTATGCTAAGTGAAATTTCATTGTGTCGTTCCTCTCATTTCTAGCCTTATCGTTCCTAAGTATGCAATGGTTACATATTGATATAAAATTAAAACTAAATCAGTATGGTTGAGCATATTGATAACTATAGTCATCTTGCGCATAAAACTTATACCAATTGAATGCCATTTGCCAATGCTGAATAATAAGCAGAACTGCATAGCAGAACCACTTGTTGTACAATACATGAGCATAAGTCAACGCCTATATAGGTCACAATCCTACAGATATAAAGTTTTCCTATTACTTTGTTCATTATTATTACACCAAAATTTATCGCAGACACTGCAGAAAGAGGCATATATTTTCTATTTAAATCGTTTAAAGGTCATTCTAAGGAGTAAATACTTAAAAAACGTAATTTAAAAGTATTAATCGAATATTTACTTTTTATCAAATATACATAAAAGAAGATATATTATACACAATTATTTTGTAGAAATATTTTATAAAATCCAGATTTTTACACAAATCGAAACGACAGCGTTTGAAAAAAAAATATATACCTGCGACCTTTTCCTTAATTTAATATCTAAGTAAAAAAAAAAAAAAAAAAAGAGGAAAATTCTGTCTTTCATTAATATGAAAATAAAGACTAGTTTTGTCTTTTCATGAAATAAAATTTCATCATTCGACATTTCGTTATTCAAATTCACAAACTAAAATATTTTTTCTACTGAATTTTAAAGCTCAACCTCAAATAGTAAATAATCTTGTAAAGAGAATTGGGACTTTAGAAAGAATGATATCAAAAAGAATTACTGATGAAACCTCTCTTGAATTTCGTTTCAAACAAATTCTCTTCTCAAAATGAAATTTTGCGTAAAGTGGATTACTTCTTTGTGTATTGGGACTTTCTAAACTTGATGTGATCGAAAGAAGATAGAGAGAAACAACGAAATGTTTTTAAAGTATTTCAGCTCTTTCCAAATAACAGTGTTTTACTCTTGTTATATACAAAGAATATTAGCATATCTATGAAATCCATTCGAAAAAGTTTTAACCTATTGAAATCTATATTAAAGTTTAGAAAATTCATTAACAATAAATTATCATCGTCGTTTATAATTTGTCAACAACATATTTAGATTAGAAATAAAAATTATAAATGTTTGTTAATAAAACCATAAACTAGTTGTAATTGTCTTGGAGTTTACAGACATACATTTTTAAAAATGTATATCTGCATGCATTTTTTACTAATAACCGTAAATTTTCCAGTTTGATATATATACCCTTTAACATAAAAGTCGACATCGAGGGATACTTGAAGAGAGCCAAATGGCATTAAGTATATGTATCTAAGACTTCCGTAGCCGGCGTGATTGTCATAATTTTTCCAAAAGGAGCACATTTAGTCACATAAAAGTGGTCGTTTACAATCGTTCATGGATAACGCTGATCTAATTTGCCAACTGGAAAATAAGAATTGCCGCACCAGTATCTTTACAAACTCTACTAGTAAGTTAGCAGTTGGAAAAATCAGCGTTAGAAGAAGGAAAATATTCATACATTTTTCCATGAAGCTGAATTTCTTAAATAAAATATTAAATTCATATCATATTATTATCGTTTTATTTTTAATACATGTACATCATATCTAACGATTTTCATTATTTTCGGATAACTTCTCCATGGTGACTCCTGTTTTATATTGTATATTTACACAGTTTTGGATAGTAAGGGGATGACATTTAACAGTCACAGATTAAAACTGTAAAAAGACAATAGACAATAAAAAGGTTTAATATAGAAAAAGGTATCGGATGCCAAAGCACACTGTAAAAAATAGGTTCATAAAAATAAGTATATATTGTCTTAAAATAGCCCCGAAACAATATATACTTAAATTTGAAAACCCATGTACTCATTTTTGAGTACATTGACATGTCAAACATGGTGATATTGGGATTCTAATTGGTCAACCCCGTTTTTTAGCATGCCAATATACTCAAAAATGAGTACATGGGTTTTCAAATTTAAGTATATATTGTTTCGGGGCTATTTTGAGACAATGTATACTTATTTTTAAGATCCTATGTTTTTTTACAGTGCAAGCGATTACATAAAAAGAGGTTATAATAACATAAAGGATAATAAAAATCTGGGAATATTTCGGATAATAAAAATCAATGTGTATATCTACGTACAAACTTTTCTGTCATTATGAATTTTTAAATATAATCTTTTTAGTATAATATTAAAATTATATAATTTATTTTCTAAATATTAGTTTAAATTTAATAGCAGCCGTAATTTTTTTATGAATGCAACTATAACATTCAAACGTGAGGTTGAAGGGGCATTAAACCCTCTTTACAAGGAAATGTATATCAAATAAAAATGTCTATAAAACTATTTTGGACTGTTTTTAATGTAAACTTGAAATTTTGAAATCTAAAATTTCTTTTCTTACTTCTTAAATAGTAATAATATGTTTTTTTATGGAAATACAAGGTAAGAGAAAGAATGTGAGTGCAACACGATTTCTGCTTTTACTTAAAACTGATAAGGATTTTTCTAAATTTTTACAGGCGAAAAAAATGAACAGTCATCATATCTTAAAGTATAATTTTACTTAAGCTAGCAGCAGGCATAATACTTCATTTGTTTAAAAATGGAAATATATTATAATCCACTTTGAAGTAGAAATATATAAGTAATATTATGCACATGTTACAATTTGAAAAAGTTTTTTACTTTTATTTTTATTTTTATTCTTTTTAAATAATATACTCATATTTTCGTTACTTCCTTTTATTCGTCTACTTAAAAGAAAATATGCTCATAATTTATGCATAAATTGCGAAATATATTCCTGTTTTTAGTCTGAAACATTCCGGGGATAATAGTAATAATAATATTAATAAAACCGTGAAACTGAGTAAGAAATATTTTCATTTTGAAAAACTTAAGTTTTCATATTTCGCAAAACAAGAGTAACACATATTCCATAACATGAGGATAAATGAATAAATTTTGAAAAATCAGCATTTATCGAGTAAAAAATCTATCTAAAATCGGTACTCTTAAAAAACTTTTTTTAAGTATGTAATGGTAAAACGAAAAAGAAAGGAAAAAAAAAATACTCCGAATAGTATTCATTAAAAAAAAAGAAGAAGGGGGGGAGGGGAGGAAAGAGGAATATTTTGTAATATGTTTTTATAACTACAAATAATTTATTCTTTTCCGATTTATGCGGATAGAAAAAATGTTAGACTAAAAAAAAGGTATATATATATATTAACTGCCTTATTTTTTATGAGTCAAGTTTATATTATTACATTCTTTTATTCAAAATGAGACTAACGTAAGTAACTTGCTTAATTAATAAATTAGTTAAATAAATTATCAAATTAAAAGAAAATATTTAGCCAGAAGCTCATGCGATTTCTATGAAATTTTTTCTTATTTGCTATGTTATGCTAGTGAATGAAAGATTGTTACATTAAATGAATAATCAAATTTTTAGAAATGATATTATATAAAAAGAACGTATGCAGCACAAGAAAAACGGAAGTATGCTACATTTATTCATAAATTTAATAGTTATAATATAAATTTAATATATGCATAAATATTGAAATATATATATATTTAATGCTTTTTGACTTTTTTATGAAATTGCATTAATGTTTGTGTATTGATTAAAAACAATTGTGAATACAAAGGTATTGGGTTTCTAAGCGATCCTAAGCCATATTAATACGATATTTACAGAAAAACGCATAAAACCTGAACAGTTAGGCTCATAACCGCAATCTAGATTCGAAACCTGCATTTTCCGTCAGACAGATTTGGGGGCAGAATTTCTTGGACATTAATGTGCAAGTGGAAAGGAGAGTACGTGAAAATGAGATTTACTTTTAATTTGTACATTATATTTACTAAACAGTGCGATATTGTGTCTGTTTATTTATAATGAAATTATTGAATATTGAAAATGTTATGAAATTTAAATATGAAATTAAGGTATTATGCAACATTTTGATTTTGAAAATTTGGTTTAAATTACACTATAATTTTAATGTATATAGGCAATTTTACCTTAACTGTTATCAGAAAATGCTTAAAATTAAATCCTGGACATATTTTTGTAAGGTCTGAAAAAACACGAAAAAAATCAGAATCGAGGATTTTTGAATAAAAAGAGAAAGTACGAAAAATCACAGCAATTTTTGCGCAAGTTTCATTTGCTAAAATATCTCCTTCAATCCCAAGTCCGAAAAAAGGGCATTTCACAGAAACCATCAGATGTTTTCCATTTCCCTCCAAATATGACGTGAAAGTAATAAAGGTGTTTTGATTGGAATTATCAAGACTCCTTATTCTATCGAGAGAATGTGCTACGTATACTATTCAGTACATACATACAGTACCCCTAATGGTCACAATTGTAAGGGGTAATACTGTTGACAGCAAAATTCTTGAATCGCTAGCAATAATTCGTAATTAAAAAATGTGCACCTAATACTCTTTTGTAAAGTAAATATTGGCCGAGTCATGATCTTATTCTTTATGCAATTTATATAAAAAAAAGTAAGTTCATGATAAAAAGTTAGCGATCAAACTAAAAAAAAAAAAAAAAAAAAAAAAAAAAAAGAAAGAAAGAAAAGAAAAAAGAAAAAAGAAAAATGGGGATATGTACTTCAATAATTTTGCTTCTGACCGTAGAACTTGTAAATACAAACAATTTTCACTATAAAATACGAGGTAGGAAAACAAAGGGCGAGCCGCAAAAAAGCACTTTCTCGGAAGTGAATGAACCGTTGTCTTTCCTAACAATCTGTCATTCTGCTGATATTTCTCACCACAGATGCAGCAATATTCAAATGCGCCATCTAGACTAGCCTATAGAATCTCTAGAGAACTTTATCAAATTAGCATTTTAGCTGCAGACGTTACGGAAGAGCCAGAAATTTTACAGCGTCTACGTGATTCTTTAAATCGTTGATGTGAAGCTTGTAATGAATCGTCTTTACTGTATTTCCATTTTTACCAAGCAAGCACCCTCTTGCATCTCACCCTTCGTTTTCCAAAACCAAATTGTACGATGAAAGTTATATTTTATTTTCTTTGGTAAGTTTTATCCCAACTTACATACACACACACACACACCTATGAGGGTAAAAAGTATCGAATCTTATTTTTTCTTACGCAAACCAATGAAGCGAGAGAGACTTTCATCAGTGTAGATGTAGATGGGTTAGTCGTGAATAATTTCCCACCCATATTTTTTCCAAAAGCGTCAGTAACTGGCAGTCGGCCAACAATGGAAGGCGTGTAGTGATCAGTCGTTGTATTTTAGTTTGGGTAAAATGAGAGAAAAACTTGTGCAGAGATATTGGATCAAATTTTACCAAAAGCTTAAATTTTACCAAAATACCCGAATGGAATACATTCGTAAGATTCAACAGGTTTTCGGGACGATAACCCCTTACGCATAAAAGAGTGGTACAAGATCTTCAAAGATGGCTGCACACCAGTGGGCATGTTGACCGTTTTCCTTGATTTCCGCGGTGTCGTAAATCATGAGTACTCACCACAAGACCAAACTATCTCAAAAGAGCACTACCAGGAGGTCCTTCGTCGATTTCGTGATGCAATTTGGTGCCAACAACCAGACCTGTGGGCAGCGAAATCTTGGAAGCTTCATCATGGTAACGCGTATGTCCATTCTGCGCATTTAATAATTCAGATTTTCATCGCCAAACACAACATTCTTGTGGTTCGCCAGGCTCTCTACTCACTCGACATGGATCTCTGTGACATGACTCCGACATGGCTCTCCTGACATAGCCCCCCGATATGGCTTCTCTTTATATTTCCTAAGCGGGAAATTGCGCGAAAAGGGTCCCGATTCGAGTCAAGAAAAGACACAATGCGGAATGCGATGGCATGGTTCCTCACCATTCCAAAACCTGCACTCCCCAGATGTTTCTAACAATGACAGAAACGCTAGGCAAAGTGTGTAATAACCAAGGTGACCTTGAAGAGGATAAGTGTTTTAGATTTCCAAATCAATAAATGTATTTTCAAGTTCGATACATTTTGAACGCAGCTCGTATACATACATGCATACATAATGATTCAAAATAGATGTTACAGCGATTATCTCGTTAACTAACAATCATAAAAACATATTTTCAGTTACAAAATTGGTTGAAATCAAGTGTAGAATTCAAATATAGCAAAAAGTGCTATATTATATATATATATATCACTTTTTGCTATATTTTGCGTGTATATATTGTAATATATACACGCTATAATTCTTTGCCTGTTCGAAATGAGTAGTCAGTGTAAATTAAAAAAAAAAAAAAAAAAAAGTTCAAAATAAATTAAGAAAGAAAATCTATTTTTTTAGGTGCTTCCGTTACTTTACAAATATTTATGCTTTTAAATTTTTTATAGGATGCTCCAATGCGAATTTAGTTGATAAAAGATGTTTTATTTTCTTTCAAACGAAAAAAAAATGTCTAACACTGACCAACTGGATTATGACATAATATATATATATAAAGAGAGAGAGAGAGACTTATGCCCTGTAAACGCATCACTTAAAATGCTGTTTCTTTGAAGAAATTACTGGTTATATACAAATTGATAATAGAATTTTAAATTAAAAAATACAATAACAACATGCATAAGAAATATCAAATGCACTTAAATTAAGACTCAATAGATAAAATTAGACTGTGTTGAGCTGAAAAAAAAAAAAAAAAAAAAAAAAAAAAAATGGAAATGAATAAGTAAACTGAGAAAGAAGTTATCGTCTGCACTTTACTCGGTATTTAAAAATTTCTTTAACATAAATATTGAAAAAGAAAAAATACAGTTTAATCAAAGGAAAAATTCTGATTTAAATTTTTAGACGTAGTTTAAATATATATATATATATATGATAAATTTTAAAGTAACTTATTTGCCTTTATTTATTTTTATTTATTTATTTATTTATTTTTAATGAAAAATGTGAATCTTAATTGAAAAAAGTATTCTTCATTATACATGACTAAATCGCGAATCTATACATAAAAATGGTTTTAACGTAAAATTTCTTTAACATAAATATTGAAAAAGAAAAAATACAGTTTAATCAAAGGAAAAATTCTGATTTAACTTTTTAGACGTAGTTTAAATATATATATATATATATATATGATAAATTTTAAAGTAACTTATTTGCATTTATTTATTTTTATTTATTTATTTATTTATTTTTAATGAAAAATGTGAATCTTAATTGAAAAAAGTATTCTTAATTATACATGACTAAATCGCGAATCTATACATAAAAATGGTTTTAACGTAAATATTATAATATATTTCATCTTTTTATAATATGTCACAGTTTTATATTTCTATTTATGGTATATGGTCCCTAAATAAAACATTCAGTTTTTAATTAAGTATAATTTACTCAATTTTAAAGATACGGGTATGTTTTTTATGCGTTTTGTAATGATGTTATTGCACTAAATGTAAAAAATTTAATGGATTTATTGTTTTTAACGAGGCTACATAAAAAAAAAAAAGCGTAACGTTTTGAAAATTAGTGGAAAGAAAATCTTATTAAGCTGTTTTTATTTTATACCTTATTTTAAACACTTTTGTAATTTACATTGTCTACTTATGCTTAATAGGAAATGAATTAAACTGCGTTTCTACACTCCGCGACAAAAAGATAGGTACAAAGGGTTTTTTAGTTGATTTTTCATAAAATAACATTATCTAAATTGTGCTTATCATTTATTATTATCATAAAATAACATTATTACCGGATTAATTTTTGTTTTAAGACTAATTTAGAAAAGTTTTAAGACTAAAACTTTTCTAATTTAAGACTACACTCCGCGACAAAAAGATAAATTTTTCATAAAATAACATTATCTAAATTGTGCTGATCATTTATTATCATAACAAAATATTATCATATCAAAAACATGTTAAATATTTGAATCATATTCAAAATATTCATATTCAAAAATTAAAAAAAAAAAAAAAAAAAAAAAAACTTTGTTCCTATTTTTTTGTCGCCGCGGTGTGTTCTCTTAAATTAGAAAAATTTTAGTCTTAAAACTTTTCTATATTAGTCTTAAAACAAAAATTAGTCCGGGAATAGTGTTATTTTATGATAATAATAAATGATAAGCACAATTTAGATAATGTTATTTTATGAAAAATCAAAGAAAAAACCCTTTGTACCTATCTTTTTGTCGCGGGGTGTATCTGTATGGAACACCAGTTTATACGCACACACACACATAAATGGAGTACCTCATCAAGAACACCCAAACTCTGCACAATCAAATTCTTTGCTTTGTATACATTAAAAAAAAAAAAAAAAAAATGCCCGAATAACTGTACCTATACGATCCACAATTTTTGAGAAAAATGGCTCAAAATGGCTGGACATGGAATACTTAGGTCGCTGTATTGAACGTGGAGGACCGGTTTTATGGCAGTCATGATCTGACAATTTTGGATTTCTACTTGTGGAGCCACCAGAAGGAAATAGTATATCAGAAAGTGATTTAGTTTCTGGTCTTCGTGGTGTGTACTCTTTGGCAGATACCATGCTTCAATAACGTGCGCAGACATACATTCCACAACGCTCGCATGCATGCTAGAATATATAGAATTTGAAAATCTTCTTATCTAAATAAATGCAAATACCAATGTTCAAGTTTCCAAAATACATATACATATATATTCCCATTGCAACGGGTATGACGACTTTTTGTTTGCATTTTTCTGGAAAACTATAGATTACAGAGGTACCGATTTTTTGCATATTCATGTGTTAAAAGCGAGAGATCTTGTTGTACGTGTACGTGATGTGGTATTAATGGGGCAGCCTGTATAAATTATAGCATATAAATAGCATTATAAATTTGTATGCAAATTTTATAGTTAGAAAAATAGCCACCTATGAAACAGATAATTTTGTGTAACTTTGCCACGACAATCAATACTTATATTGCAATTTACATATTAACACTTTGTGTCAAAATTTTCATATCCTTAAAAAAATCTTTGATTATTAGTTCCCCATCATACTATTGGTATGGGGAACTTAGGTAATCGTGAAAAATTTCCTCGGTTTTTTGACTTTTTTATACGTTTTCAGGTGTGAGGAATCCGAAAATGACAAAATTTGTATGGTGTCTGTCTGTTGGGTGTCTGTTAGTGTGTCAGTCTGTTAGTGTGTTAGTCCGTTAGTTTGTTAGTCGTTTACACGATATCTCACGAACAAATGACCGCAGAGAGGTCAGATAAATTTTAAAATATTACTTTCGATATTGGCAAGAACCCTATTCATTTGCAACATTCAAACTAAAGAACTTCGTAAGTTATTAGAAATTTACGATTTTCTTAACATGGGAGAATAGGACAAAAATTCACTTAAACGTGCATTAAATGGAAACTTTTTACTGTAAAAATGTCAGACCAGTTTTAAAATATCGGTTTTGATGCCGGAATGAACATCAGTAACTATAAATATGCTACTTTGAAAATTTCGCAAGTTATTGGAAATTTACGAATTCTTAACATGGCAGTATAGGGCAAAATTTCACGTAAACGTTAATTTTGAGCGATATTTTTATCGCAAAGATGTCAGACTACTTTTGAAATATTATTTAGGACACTTGTAGAAATATTAATTACTATGATTTTTCCAATAGTATAAAAATTTCGTAAGTTATTGGAAATTTACGAATTTCTTAACATGGCAGAATAGAACAAAATTTCACATAAACGTCAATCTTGAGGGATATTTTCATCGTAAAGATGTCAAACCCCTTTCGAAATATTATTTAGGATACTGGCATGAATATCATAGACTATGATTTTTCCAATTAAAAAAATTCGTAAGTTATTTGGAATTTACGATATACTTAACATGTCAGAATAATGCAAAATTGAGCACAAACTTCCATTTTGAGGATATCAAATACATTAAACAACTTCATAATTACATTTATGATATTTGTTTGAACATGATTGAATACAAATATTCTAATAGGAAAATCTCGTAAATTATTCGTAATTTACGATTTTATCAACATAGCGAAATTGTAAATTTTTCATATAAATATGAATTCTGAGGATTATTTGCATTGGAAATAGTAGCATGAAAGCTAAACAACGGAATTGACCCTGATAAAATAAATTAATAGATTAGATTAAGATAAATATATCGAAGTGAACGGTGGATAGCCTATTAGGCGGGGATTTCATTCCGTCACTGTATCAAGCTTTGGTCAAATTCATTTCTTTTAACATGATTATAATATGTCTCGCACTAAAAATTTATGAGAACATAAATATGACTAGGAACTGAGCAGAGTCCACCTATGCCAACTAGTTTTTTTTTTTTTTTTTTTTTTTTTTTTTTTTTAATATGATAACCTGAATGAATTGTTTGAATAATAAAAAAAATAATTTACATAAAATCAATGTAATACTATGTTCATGATTATTTAAATATCTAACATAATATATTTAAGCTTTATCCGAACATGATTAAAAAATAAAAATTATTATTATTAATATGAACGCTTAAGTGTTTTTTTAAAGGTAAAAAATGAAGAAACGCTTGCTTGTAATTTCATAAAAGCCAATCTTGTATATTAGATGAACTGTGCTTTTTCCTAAATTGCCGCAGCCGTGTTTTAGTTTTGAGAAAGGAAGATTTATAGCATTTTAATGAAACTTAATATATATAAATACCTGAACTGTGTTTTATTAAAAAATAAAAAATAAAATAAAAGTAAAGTAAAAATTATGTATCTCCTTTTGATCTACTTAAATGCTATTTCAAAAATATTTTTTATCATTGGTTATGACAATCTGGTAGAAAAAAAAATTATATACATTATCAACATAGTATATATATATATATATATATATATATGTGTGTGTGTGTGTGTGTGTGTGTGTGTGTGTGTGTGTGTGTGTGTGTGTGTGTGTGTGTGTGTGTGTATTCTTTTTAATGTTGGGTATTGTTGCAAGATAGGTACATACACTGTAATATTATTATTACTATTGGCTTAAACACCTATAAAGTTTTTAAAATCTTGCGACTTTGTGCTCTACGAGGATGGTACGTCCTCTGATGAGAAAACCTTCAGGTTTTGACTATTTCTTACTTCCACTTCTGTTTAAACGTATTAGGTTCTTCTTAAATATTAAACTTGTATGACTGATAATTTCTGTTTATTAATATTATTATTATTATTTATTTATTGTTTATTTGTTCTATTAATTCATCATTGGCATGAGTGGGTTTAATCTGTCATTATAAAGTGATTATTTTGATTTATCCTTTATTTACTAATCATGGATTTATTAATTTTTTGGGTAAAATTGGCATTAAAATGTATTTCATGTATGCTAAATTTTATTGTGATTTATTATTATTATTATTATATATATAAGTTTTATGAATTAAAACATGTTTAGCGAAGTCGAAAGATTTTCAAAATGCACCAACGATAATTTTTGTCTATACAGTATTTAAATTCTTTTGTAAATCTCTCTCTGTGCACAGACAATATGTTAGATCGCCGTAAAAAGTTCCACGTAATATCATCACGCTATGCCATCTAATACAACGTCATATATTTTTGAGAAAACATATGTGGACATATTCCTAATAACACTTGTTCTTCAAATTATGCTCATAACAACAGACACACACGCAACCAGATGCACAGAGAAATTTATTAGGGGATCTTAAACTGTGTAATGACAGCAAAATCTCAGATCCTAAATTTCCACTCTAAAACCATACTTTCACTATCATGTAAAAGGTAAGTAGAAAAAAAAAGAAAAGAAAAAGAAAGAATGAATGAAAAATAAAACAGGTTGTCATATTTTTCGATGGATATGACAGCAAAATAATTATATTTCTCCCTAAAATATTTCGCAATAAATTAATGATTCATTGATAATATTTTAAACTCAGTTTACAGTTATGATAGAAGCTCCATTAATTTAAAAAGATGTCATTCAGCAGAGATGAAAAATTATCGTTCACTTATTATTCATAAATTTGGTACAGTATCGAAATTTTATCTTCATGCAGACTAGAAAAAAAAAAAATATTTTTTTAAGTTACTAAGATGGCTATAGTTCAATCGTTAGACAATTTGTCTTCGTTTGAAAGTTTATATAATGTTTTAATAATGCAGCAGTTTATTTATTTATTTATAAATCATGATAAGTCTTTATGCATCATAGCATTCATCCTCAAAGATTTTATAAAAAATAATCTCATTCTCACAGTAAACTTTTCGGTCACATATGGATAAATACTGAAACTCAAACTGAGTTCTATTTTATTGTTAATATTAATAATGCTAATTTTTAATTATGAAGTTCACATGATACAAAATATACATACATGCACACACACACACACACCGGGTGTCACATAAGTCTGCAGACAATTTAAAAATTCATAAAATTTGAAGGAATTGGTAGAATTATACGCAGTTTGCAAAAATATTATTCTCATGAAGATATATATATATATAAATCTTACTAAAAGGGAAGGAAAAAAAATAAAGTTAAGATTTTTGTCAATAGAGCGTGCTGCACGCCTTTATTAACATAAAGGTTTCCACATGAGAATAAATATTAAATCTACAAAGAAATTATTGTGAATTTTTTAAAGGAAAAAAAAATAATATTCAAATGACTTAAATTAATCTAGGTCTTTTATATATTTTCGGTATATAAAAATTTATAAAATTGTAGGATTAGCTGTCAGTGATAAAAATTTCCTTAAAGATATTCATTGATTTTCAATTCGTTTCATGGCTTAGTAAAAATTGTATGCAAGTCTTATCTCAAAAGACTGACAATTTTATTATTTTATGATGCGAGATTAATTAATGATACAAGATGAAATCTGTCTGACAGATTGTGAAAGATATATACATTGTATACTGTATTTGTATAACATCTGATAGATGCGTGAAATATCTTGAACAGGTCATTTACCAAACTAATTGAAAAAAAAAAAAAAATATATGCACTTAATGGCAGATTAAACGAAAAAAAAATGTACTGAAACTTACATACTGAATATAATTTAATCTACTGAATCTTAGAAAAAACCCAACCACTGTATTTGAAAATATTGAAATGAAAAATTAATTAGATACAAAGGAAAAGCTTATAAAGTTTGAAGTGGGATAAGCATAACAATGTTTTGGAATAGTTCGACTTTGACGTCATTTTATTAAGTTACTGTTATACTTATATTATATTAAGGCATATATTAAGGAATAAACTGCAGCTGATTGGTTTTAAAAAATATCGGATAACTTTTTTTTCTATAATTTTTTTCTATAATTTTTTTAATTAATTAATTTATTTATCTTTAACAATGTGCCATTTAAAGAAAATGGTAATGAAAATTTTCTATTTCGTGGTCTATTTCGTTTGCTCAAAGAGTAACCGGCGGCATAGTATACCCATATAAAGTACATCAAGGAACATTTTAGTCAAGTTACCAAATAACGAAAATTTTCAGGAATATGTGTTTATTTGAATTTTTAAAATATTTTAACTCGTTACAGAATTATGATATTTTCCGTGTATCTCAAACTTCACATCTTAAACTTTTTAACAGTCCAATGAAACCTGAAAAACTTTCAGAATATTAGGTTTTGTTGTCGATTAAAAGACAAAACTAAAATCAAAAGAAAAAAATCCATGTAGGGTACAGTTGAATTGCTTGGGACAAGTTACCTAGTTAAACTTTCCCGACATGAAAACATTTCTGGTACCAATGAAATCACGAATGAAAAATCAAAAGCTTATGAATAAAATGCTTTTCAAAACTTTAATACTTATACATGATAAGCAATTATTTAATTTAATAAATTTAAAATCGAAATCTAACATTTTATCATGAAAATTAACAATCCAAGATTCATTAACTAACATAATTTTCAATAAATAAATAAATAAATAATAATAATAATAATAATAATAATAAATAAATAAACATTCATTACTAGTGCGTTTTAAAAATAAACTCTTAGGATGATTATCAGTAAAAGCCTTAAAATTTTTAAATTCAATCAAATACCACAAGATCATCGATAAATCTAAAGAATTTTATATCGGAACTAATACTTTTTTTTTTCCTCAAAAATTATAAAAATATATCGTCAAAGCCGATCAAAATATTAGTCTTTCTAGGAATACCTGTAATTTGTAAAAGTAATAATAATAATGATGATAATAAAAATCATTAACATTTTTTTAAATATTTTCACAAATGCATATTTCATAAAATTAAATATATTTAATTAAATTAATCCAGTAGCTTCTATCACAATCTAAGATTAAACTAAAATCTTCATATATCTTATTACAAATCGCAATAACGTGATAATGAGCGATATTTCGATATAAATTTTTAAAATCTGAAGTGTTAATCGATTAGATCTTAGAATTATTATTATTAATATAATGAAAAACTGGACCATTGTTACTAATTATAAAACAACTTTGTCATTTGTAAAAAACATTAAGTATTCTATTTAACAAATTGAAAATCTTTTTAACAGCAAAATGTCCATAACTAAATATTCAGCAAGTAACATACTATAAAAAACCTGGATTTCCCTCCCCCCCATTTTTAAAATGAAATTTGGTAGTACTAAATAAGTAAGAAAATTTTATTCTTTTCGGTGGTTAACATAACTAAAGGCTAACTTTACTTTAAAATACACTAATAAAGGGAAATATTTATTAAATATTTATTGTCTTTTTCCTTACTTAATTTGTCTTTTTCTTTTGTAGATTTGCTTATAAAAATTAATCATGTATCTGATCACTCCATTTGTTTTTATTTGATGTGTTCAAACTTTTTGAAGAATTAATCATCGTTCCTTATTTTCTTTAATTTTACACTTGGTTAATTAAATGACTTCTTATTAATTTATAAATGTCCGTTGCGAATACAAGAATTCTGAGCACTTGTAGATTTTGTCTGAAATTTCATTGACCAAGTTTGTCTTTGAGTTTTTAGAAAATGAGTTGACAAACGCTCGGAGAAATGTTTGTTTTAATTATTTGAAAAGAAATAGATTCTTCAGTTGGTGTTGGTGTAGATATGCAGGGATTTTCAAGGGAATATTTGTGAATGAAAACATGTTTATTTTTCTTTTATTAACTTCTTCTTTCATCTTTCTGTTTATTTTTGCAATTTTTAGTGTAGTATTGCTTTTTTTTTTTTTTTTGTATAAGGAACGCTTATCAGCTTAGAATAAATTTTCATCGGAAATATTTTTCTTGGCACTTTAACAAATATTGTTCGAGAATTGCATGAAGTATTTGTATAACGATTTAATTAAAAAAGTAAGAATTTTTTTTTTCGAAATTTTGTTTAAAAAACGTTTTGAATTGGTTTTGTTTCTTATGTCTACAAATGATAAAGAATAAAAACAAGAGGATCTGCAGATCGAAACCTCAACACCCTATTTTCATCACGCATTACTCAAAAGGTCTCCTTTTTATTTATTCCACATTCAAAAAAGTTATATATATATATATATATATATATATATATATATATATATATACACTGCTCGACATTGAAAATGCAACACTAAGAAGGAATGGTAATAACGGCATGAAATTTGTTGGACACATACATTATAGTAGGAAGAACAATTGATTAAAATTTCAGGAAATTTGGAGTAATATGTACTGAGAAAACAGTACATAAAGCAGCGACCTCTGTGAGCAATAACAGCACATATCTGCCTAGGCATTGAATCGAACAGCGATTGGATGACATGTACGAGTAGAGCACTTCATGAAGTTTTAACACGATGCCACAATTCATTGATCGAAGTTACTGGTGAGTAATGGGGGGCAAGTCGCTTTTCAACGATTAAACAGTAATTTTCATTGGTGCGAGATCAGGAGAACGCGCTGGCCAGAGCAACAATCGAACACATTCGGCATCAATGAAGGTCCAGACAATATGGACAACTTGCGGTCGTGCACTGTCCTGCTTAAATGTTGCGCTTCGGAGGCCTTGAACATAGGGCAGAGCTATGGGCCTTAATTCGTCAGAAATGTAATGGCTGGTTTTCAGAGTGGCGGGAATGAAAAGAAGAGGTGACCGGGACGTGTATCCAATGGTAAAACATACCATCAATCCAGGTGGTGACTCAGTAGGCGGCTACCAAAATTCTGATTACCCTCAAAACTGTATCACTGATATGGGCGCTGTTAATGTGATCAACGATGAACCTGGATGCAGGAATGGCGTGAAGTCACTTTTCAGACAAATCATAATCCTGTTTACAGCATCAAGATTGACTTATCCGTAATTAACGGCATTATGAATAATGCACATTACCAGCTGGGATTCTACATCATCATACTGTCCATCATTTGCAATGATGTTATGGGTTCCCATTGGATACACGTCTCGATTTCTTCATGTTCGTATTCCTGGCACTCTGAACAGCGGCCATTAAATTTCTGATGAGTTAAGGCCCACCCCTCTGCCCTGTATTCGAGGCCTCCGTAGCGTAAAATTTAAGCAAGATAATGCACAACTGCAAGTTTTTTGTATTGTCCTGACCTTCTTTGATGCAGAATGTGTTCGACTGTTGCTCTGGCCAGCGATCCTGATCTCCTACCGATGAAAATGACTGTTTAATCATTGAAAAGCTACTGCCCCCCCCCCCCCACTCACCAGTAACTTCGATCGATGAATTGTGGCATCGTGTTGAAGCTTCATGAAGTGCATACTACCCTTACATGTCATCCAATCGCTGTTCGATTCAATGTCTAGGCAGATATGTGTTGTTATTGCTCACAGAGGTCGCTGCTTTATGTACTGTTTTCTCAGTACCTATTACTCCAAATTTCCTGAAATTTTAATCAATTGTTCTTCCTACTATAATGTATGTGTCCAACAAATTTCATTCCGTTATTATCATTCCTTCTTGGTGTTGCATTTATAATGTCGAACAGTGTATATATATATATATATATATATATATACAAATACATACACATGATTAACTCGTTATATAACCATATACTTTCTGAGGTGACGAATGCGCCTTCAGTGCCCCCCCCCCCCTTTCCATTATATTTGTCTATATGTGTATATATATATATATATATATATATTCCTGTAACTCATAGACTTGTGTTAATTCCTTCGAACTCTTAAATACTTGTAGCAAACTCGATGCCAAATGATTGCATAACTTATCGTGACTATTTTGCTTAGCCCTGTAAACTAATTGCAAATTCTATAATTACCACTTTCCACAGGAAGGTATGCTTTTAAAAATTCTAATAACAGACGTTTATTACATTATTTTTAATGAAATGTAACCATAGTAAAATGCAGGTTTATTTTATTATGATTAAGGGAGTGTGACAATGTTAAAATGCTGATAAGACGTATACTGATAAGACGTATACTGATACAATATATAGACCGTAATGACAGGAAATGGTTTTGTGTGTCCATGTGCTTTTGCCACAGTTAATGTATACACCAATAAAAAGTATACAACTAATTAATTGTAACTCATTAATATTTGAACTAAATTTGTCATCATTTGGAAGATTACAGAATGTCACTGGGATACTTTTATATGATTCTGTATATAAATTATTTAGTGTATACATGCTTTTTTTTTATAGAGAAAGCATAATTTTAAGCATCTTAATAATGCATATTAATTTAATTAAGTTAAATAAAGAAAAAACACTGTAAAATACGCTTAAATAAAAATTTGTTCATAGGCTCTAATGTCACGAAATTCTTTTGTGTGTGACTGTAAATGAGCCAGAAATATCATATACATCAGTAAAAATCATAGAAGTTATTCTGTGTAGCTCAGGAATAATTTTTCGAAATTTCACATAATTTGGATGATTACATGACATTATCGGGTCGATTTTGTAAAGTCGTGTACATTAATTATTAAGTCTAAACATACATCTATCTACAGAAAATGTGCTTTCAAACAACTCTATAATATATATTAATTTCATTTTCTTGCATGCAGAGTAATTTCGGTAAATGCGTCCAAATGAATTTCTGAGAAGTATTTTGGTGTGTCCGTTTACACAAACCATTAAATATATACACATAAAAAACTATACAGCTATTTCTATTTGGCGCAAGAACAGGTGTATCAGTTTGCATGCCCATCGCGTGATTTATCTCTTACAGCGAAATTCTATCCATAGGCAGTAACGATAAGAAAACTTTTTGTGTGTGCCTGTACACGTACCACAAAAATAATATACACCCAAAACTGCACAGCTAATTCCCTGCGGCTCATGAACATCTGTACTAATTTGCAAATCAAGCAGCTGTTTCTGGATTCTGCTGTCGCGGTACACACAAACATATAAATTCACACGCAGACACACATAACCCAAAATCTTTTTGCATCTCAACATGAAGACTTCAAAAAGCTTGCCGAAACTGACGTTTCGGCAGTAATGAATATTTTTTTAATGAATATTTCATATAATTTTATCAATTCTACTGAAGAATAAAATTATAATAGTCTAATTATTTGTTGCCAATTAAGCAATGTAAAGTTATATTCGAAAATGAAATTTTTGATTTAATTATTTATATTTACATGTGTGTGAACAAATCCGTGTAATGATAAAAACAAACAAACAAAAAAGAAAATGTGAAATAAAAATAAAATAAAATCATGCATTATTTATAAATTATTAAACATTTTTCCATTTTTGCAGTAGAGCCACAGAATATCATCGCGTATAATAAATGTGGCCGGTGCACTTGAAATACGTCGTTGATGTATTGTCCTCGATGTTCCGAAATTAATGACTGCGGGTTACCGAAGCAGAGGAGGCATTCCATCCACAAAGGTTCAAAGTAACATGTCTTAGGACCATCCCTGGGGGTGAATTTTAGACCGTTGCCAGTCACCTATACGTAGCTATACACACACAACTCAACTCAAGTCATATTTACAATGAAAGAGATTGTGATTGGAGGCAAAATTACAAAAATTTAAGAGCACTTTTCAAAACTAAAAAAAAAAAAAAAAAAAAAAACTCTTCAAAATTATATTACATTGCCTAAATTACATGATTATGTTTATTTGCATATATTAAAATAATTAAATTAGTTATATTCCTTTTACTCAATGAAGGAATTATTGTACTATATACGAGTAATTTAAATAAAAATAAAAAGTCATAGATTTTACCGTTTTTATTCGCTAAATAAAAAGTTTGTAAAATTACTTTTCATTTATTTATTGATTTCTAGACAGATTTGTTTGTAAAGTTCTCGTTGAACCGTTATCTCAACATGCACTCGGTGTTATTTAAAATGTTTAAACTTTCTAAAAAGTCAATAAATTTTCAATAACTATATTTTTTAATTTCCACTCTATTAAATAATTGAATTCCCCATCCATTATTAAATCTCAGTCGCAAATACAAGTTCTGCAAACACGTATGAATTTTGTCTAAAATTTCAATGGCCAGTTTTTTTTTTTTTTTTTTTTTTTTTTTTTTTTTTTTTTAAAGTAATGTAAGAACTGTAAAGAAACGCTGAAGTGTTTGTATTAACTTTTTAAAAAGGTATGTTCACTGTTCATGTTAAAGCAGTTATTCTTCAACAACGTTTCTTGCGGTCATGGGAGCCTATACGCAAGTACGGAACCAGTCGGTCAGTTTGGCACCGCTCCAAGCTTTTGGATTCGTCCTCACTATGGCTCCTATATATACGAGCTGGCGCATCAGGCATTTTGTTGTCTTAGGATTGCCACATGTACCGAGTGCGTTTCTCTGGTAAACAAACGACACACATTTTTTTTATCATCTTACGTTACTTTAGAGTAACTTGATTTATTATATTTCATAATTTTAGCTAAGTAAACTATGATATGGAAGTTTGTTTAGCGACAAACTGCTATAATCATTCAAGAAAGGAATATAAAGTGTTCACAGACCTTCTATCACTGTGTATTTGAGTTTTGGCGACATTTTGTAAAAGAAACAGAAACCGCCCTAACAACACATCTTACCTCAGTACATCCATAGGATATCCTCAGAATAAAATGTCATCTTGAGAATGTACTGTGAAAAAAAATGTGCTTTTAAGAATATTATTGTTGCTTAATGCTCTTATCTTGACCAGATCAGCTTCAGATCAAGATTTCTTAAAATCATTAGGGAAGCGATATGGACGCCAAGCGAGAATGCTGTCCTCTTCGGAGGCAAAAAATTGGCGGTGATGCGCCGGCCTATTATTTTATTTAGGGGCTCTAGTCCTCACTACTAGGCGTAGGAAATGTGGTTACACTATATGTAGGAGTCTTCAAATGAATCATTGGGAATTGAAACAGGGTTAATTTTTTTAAACTTTACTTTTTCATCTTTCTGTTTGTATTAACAAGATCTAGAAAAGGATTGCTTATGGGTTAAGTATAAATTTTCATTGGAAATGTTTTTCTTTAAACTTCAACAAAGAATATTTAAACATTGCATATTTTTGTGATATGTGTGCGAAATATTTTTGTGGCGATTTGAGAGTTCTTACTGACAAGGAAACATTCACAAGGTGTTATCTTCAAAAAGTATTGAAAAAAATATATGTGATTCTACTCTTCATAAAACATCTGAAAATGAAAAAATTATCGGCTGAAATTAATTACAGCGACCACAAAAAATTATCAAAACTAAGCGTATTTGGCGATTTCACGGTACAATTATAGTATTTCCCATCAGCTAGATATGGCGATTTTTCGTTGGCACCGATTTGAACGATAACGATGTCGTTCTGGATTGTTTGCGATATAATATGGCAGCCTGCATGCTATTTATTTTGGATTTATGATTTTATGATTTATGATTTATAATTTAGCTTACGATTTTATCATTTATGCTATATGATTTATGATTTTTAGATTTATGATTTAGCCATAATCGCCAACGAAAAATCGCCAAATCTAGCTGAGGGGAAATACTAAAGTTGTTCCGATTTCACACTGCTAGGTGATTAATTTTCAGTACTTGGCGGAAAAGCAAAACACGGTTCTGTTCGTACACGTCAATCTCGGTGCTAGCAAAGGTATCGCCTAACAGCTCTTAATCGCCAAATATGCTTAATTTTGATAATTTTTTGTGGTCGCTGTAATTAATTTCAGCCGATAATTTTTTTCAGTTTCTGGTGTTTTATGAAGAGTAGAATCACATATGTTTTTTTTTTCAATACTTTTTGAAGATGACACTTTTTGAATGTTTCCTTGTGAGATTATTTTACGTTTTTCTTTTTTTTTTTTTTACTTAATTTGATCGCTGTAAAATATAAATGATAAAATATAGAATTTTTATACTGCATAATATTTTATTTGCTATTATTAATTCTATTAAAGGATAAAAAATAAAATATTATTCAGTAATTTAACTAGAATCTATTTGGAGAATATAAAAATTATCCCATAAAATAAATTTGTAAAATGGATTGTTTTATATGCTAAGAAAGAAAAAATTAACTATACTTAACAATCGATTTTAGGCAGTTATTGTGATAATAAATAATTATTTATTGTAAAATTAACATTTATTTGTATGTTAAATATATAAATAGAAAACTAAAAAAGCAGTTCTTTATTTAAAATTCTCATAATATTTCAAAAACATTTATATATTTATAAAATATTATATACTTTAAAGTGACAAAATCCTCAAAAGACTCATGTATTCATTGTTTAAAGTCTTCATTTGTTAAGAGAATTTAATTAACTTGTCACTTGACTCTTCAAACTAATTAAATTTTCTAATCATTATTAATGGACAGTTGAAAATGCTTGTAGATATTTCTAATACCTATGAGTTTAGGTGAATTTTTATTTCTTTTCTCTCTTTAATTTCAGTAAAGGGGGTTGATTATAAAAAGGGATTAAGAATAGCTTTTTTAAGAGCAAGAAAGTAAAAAATTTTTAGTTAATAAGATATTATTCTGAACCTAAATTTAAATTATTTAAAGACAAACATATTACATTTCTTTCGTTTGTAACAATTTTTATTTTGTTTAACAAGCTTAAATACACTAAGTTACGTCAGAAGTAAACAGCAAGTAGATCAAAAAAATTTTAAAAACTGCGTCCAAATATATATATATATATATATATATATATGTTTCTGCATCCAGAAGAAAGTC
This sequence comes from Salticus scenicus, assembly GCA_963930645.1. NCBI lineage: Eukaryota > Metazoa > Arthropoda > Arachnida > Araneae > Salticidae > Salticus > Salticus scenicus. The sequence continues at coordinate 345,198,749 of OZ005650.1, read as the reverse complement.
TATTTTACATTTCCCATGATTTGGATAGTAAAATTATTTAGCTCATTTAATTTGTGGGCATTACCTTTCCTTGATTGCTCGGTTACGTGATGGGCAATTCAATAATAATTTATTTTATCCCCTTTTACTTCTTGCGGGGTCTATGTGCAGCAGGAATTGAGAATATTGGCTCAATTGTTTGAGGGCACTTTTTTCATTTGGTCCTTTATAAATTTGAATCATAAATTTTTTGTGTCTCTTATTGTTTGAATGCCATAAAACTGTCTTTTTTGGCTTTTAATTTGGAGCTATGTTTTCTATAACTTTATTACTGTTATTATTTACAGCAGTTCTGTTTTTTTTTTTTAATCTTGTGCTAATAATGTGTGTGCTGTTTAATACAACAAATACAACTTACTACTGCAATCAAGAGTCAATTTTCGTATTTTTTAAACATGCATTGTATATTATGAAATTCCAATCTATCATATATATATATGTATATATATATATATATATATATATATATATATATATATATATATATATATATATATATATATATATATATGTATGTATATATATCTGTACTGATAAGTATAAAGGATTTAAGTCCAAAAATGTCGATTTTGAGTTAAGTACATATTCAGACTCAGAAAAAAATTCTCTATCTATTGGTATAAAGGATTTAATTCTATGTCATTTAGTCTTTGAGAAAATCCATTGGTAAAAAAAGTACCAATTTAGAAATTTACCATTCATGTATGGTATAAAATATTTAATTCAATTTTTCCCGTTATTAAATGAAGGTTGACAACCACTGAATGGTATAAAGGGTAAAAATCAACGAAATACCCTTTCCCTAATCCATTCTCCTGATTTGTTTTTAGCTAGTTAAACTTTATTTTTCGTCTCCTGAAAAATCAAGAATATGGACTTAAATCCTTTATACTTATCACTACTGATATATACGTGTGTGTTTATACCGAAAAGCACTTGCATTATAACCAGCTGTTAATTATGACGTAATTTAAATTATTATTTTTATATTTATTATTATTATTATTATTATTATTTTACCATTTTGATTTTCAGTAAATGTCAAATAAGTACTTTATCATAAATTACATACAAATACTTTGTTAGCTGTGAAGCTTCACACGATCCTTTTCGGGTTCAAGCACTCAAAATAACATCTAGTTATCCATGGAGTGTTTGGTTTTGTTAAAGTTCTCACACTATTAAAAATTTTATGAGAAAACTACTGGTAATTATTATCTTAATTTTTATGTAAAAATACAGAGAAAAATAAACGTAAATGTTAAAAAGTGTATGTTATATATGCATTTTATTGACTAATATTAATTTAATTAAATATTGATGAGAGTATATTTATAACTTAGAATGCTTTTTCTAAAGTTGAAACAGTTATCTTTATTTTTTATATATATTAATAAATTGAATAATTAAAATAAATAAAAATACAAAATAACGATTGAGAATCTCGCTTATTTACTTTTAACTAAGAATTATTGTAAATTTACAGAGACTCTAGATAAACATTTAAGTAAATTTACAGAAATATTTTACAGCCTCCGGTCACAGCCCATTTCTATTGGATGCTCAAGTAGCTCTTAGAGTAGTTGGTCTCCATGCGGTGATCTGGCTGTATTCGCCGCTTTGGATACCGCGGTATCAAACCCGTTAAACTTGGCCTAGATAGGGGCCGTCCAGATGTTTTCAAAATTCTATAATATACTTTACAGTATAATTAGATCTAACGTTAGCTAACGATCATTTTGGTTAAAGTATAAGAGTGAACATATAAGAGTTGGGTTGATGTAAAAGAAACTTTCCAGTTATTTGGGAAGTTGCAAAGCTTTTAGTGTTAAATTGGATATAGGTATTTTTAGCATAGATACTTTAGGGAAAATGAAGAGAATCATTCTCCATTTTATTTCTTTATAATGAAATTTCCGATTTAGAAATGATTGTTTCTTTCTGGATGGTGTCTATAGGCAGTGATATTAGATTTCTTTTTTAAAAATATGAGTTCACTTATAATATATAAAGCTTTAAATGTTCATTGTTAAAAGTAAAGGTATTGAGTCGAGCTGCTCATATAAAGTTACCAGCTTCTACAAAAAGCATTGGTGGCAGTTATGCGTTGAAGGTGGCTGAAACAAACATTGTCAGTAACCAGTCCTTATAACTAGGAGTGGGCGAAGCCACTATTTCAATATCACGATATATTGTCAATTCAAAATCGCGATATCACGACATATCACGATATTGAGCTCCAATATTTTTTAATCCCTTTCATAATGCTAATTTAAATGTCAATTCTAGATATATATATAAAAAAAAAGGCTCGAATTGAATGTGACAAACTCATTATATCATAAAATATATAGAATACACTAACTTCTTTTATATGTACAACTTCCTATTAATGCAACACCAAATCAACATCAATATAGAAAAACAAATAATGGAAATACATTTATGCACAAATTTAATTCATACATTACTGTGTTGTCATGTAGTAGCATTATGACATTTAAACACGTTCAACAGTCTCAGAATTTCACTAAAAAATGTTTCTAAAATACATAATTAAGGCAATAATCTTTTGCAAAATCTTCTTAATAAAAAAAAGCCTAAATTTGCCCGAGATAACGCTGAAACTAATGTCATAGCTACAATTTTACAAATAAATCAAGAATAAAAGACAATTTAAATGAATAGATGTAATTCTATGTAAGGACCATCAATTAATGATATACCGATTTTCTTTCTCGGCCACCATTATAAAATGCCAAATTGACATAGCATAGTTTTTCAAAATATCCATTTTACATTCTAAGTTTGCTGCATTTATACATAATAGAAGTTAATATATTGCATTCCCGTAAACAGGGTTACATTGCATCATAACAGCATTATTTCTCAGCAAATATGCACACTAATTGAATGAGCATAGGTTTTCGTCACTACTCTCATTCCTATCAAGTTTCGTGCATTGATACGCTATAGAAACTGCGATATAGCCTTATCTTCCATGGTGGAAATTGTATACCGGTGCTATCGCACGACACATGTTTTCTAAAAATGGCCGAATCCTGTGTTAAGACACCTGAAAATAAATAAATATTCCTTGAAAACTGGTAATTAAAAATTCTCATGAACTCCAACATTTTCGTCTTTTGTAAACAGAAGACATTAATAAAAACATGAAACCTAAATTCAAACACACGCAAAATAAGTAAATAAGTGAATGATCATATATAAAAATAACGATATAAGTTCTTTTATTATAGACTAGCAGGCTTTGCCCGCTTCGCTGGTCATTATATTGAAATGAATTTTTAAAATACCATTAATATATATAATGATCCTCATCTATCATGAACGAATCCGGTTAGTACCGCTTCAAAACAGACACTTTTGGCAGCCATTTTTTTTTCCGTTTGTTCAACTCACTGAGCTGGTTCAACTTACGGAAACATACATATAATATGTTTTGTATCGCACGTATTCTTATTTATTTTCACTAAAACCTTGAAAAACTATTCAATTGTAATGTTTAAAGATCTAAACTAAATATAATGGATCACTGGCTATTATGAACATGAATAGAATTATGTAACTTCATGATTCATGATTGTAAGCAACGGAATACCAAATAAAAACAAACCAAAACTGTTGCCATTCAGAAAATTAAAATTCCAAATGGATTCCGAATGAACGACTCTTTGACTGTTTCTACGAAAAAAAAAAAAAAACACTTAAAGTATTTCTAAAACATATTAAAGCCTTAAAACTCTTAAAATATTTGTAAAAGCATATTAAAGTCTTTAAATATTTTTATCAAGCTTCATTGTTTGTTTACATTGTAAGGTATGATTGGCGTCGAGTTCAGTACGTAAATGACGCCAGTTGATTTCAGTTTTCAAATTAGTGTAAATTTATAGTTGGGATAGAATGTTTGGTTGGGCAAGTAAAGGTCACCAGTTGAAATGAGTATTGAAAGTAGAGTAGTCTAAGGTGATAATGTCGAGTCAGGATAAAATGTTCGGTTGAGAATGAGAAAGTCCCTATCTGGATCCCGGATATTTTGGCGATGTTGCGGGTGAGATAGCTGGTTGGAAGTATCGAGTAGAGTTGAATTTGGGTTAGCATGGAGTGTCTGTAATTATTGGATAGTTAATTAGAAAATACGCAAGCAAAGTGATGACGTCACTGGCCGTCAGTGGATGCAAAACAAAAAGATTTCCTATGTTAATCGGCCTTTGGATTTTTTGTAAAAAATTATTAAAAATTGAGGCAAATTATTTCTCGATTTTAATCCCCATATTTCGGTATAGATATGTATTAGTTATCGTATGCATGCGTTAGATTAAGTTGTTTTTGCTGTAAAATTGATAAAATTTAAATTTTAAATTTCAAAACTCCAGAAAAAAAAATGGCAAACTTCCATATTCGATTCAAAACATAAACATTTCATTTCAAAGGATGATATTTACACAATAAATATCCAACTAATATACTAATTAAAAGGAAAATGATAAATATTCTATCATAATTTGAAGTCAAATTTGTTTTCAAATGTCTATATAAAGTGTCTGATATGAGATACTCATATGTTGCAGCGGAATAGATTTAATATATCTGTCATCCTTGGCGGAAAAAAAATATCAAAATATCGCCAAATTATTTTGGCGAACATATTTAATTCCTTTCAAAAATCATGGTTATTTTAAAAACTTATATTAAGAGAGCGATGAATTATATGAAACAATATTTCGTACAATACATATTACGAAAATAAACATCTGTCATGTATATTTTCGTATTATGTTTTTAATCGCCAAATACAAAAAACGCCAAAGATGACACAGTTTTGAAACTTAAAATTTTGTCAATTTGACAGCAAAATAACTCAATCTAACACATGGATACGATAGCATATCTATACCCAAATACAGGTATTAAAATCGGGAAATAATTTTTCTCGATTTTTAATAATTTTTTACAAAAAATCCAATGGACGATTAACATAGGGAATCTTTTTCTTGCATCCACGGAAGGTCAGTGACGTCACATTTCGCTTGCGTATTTGAAAACAGGATCTTCGATAGTCTTAAAAAAAAGTGTTTTGGTAAAATGAAGTGAATAGTTTTTTACTTTCTCTTACCCATAGGGTCGAGAAAGTATTGTTTTAGGGTCAAATTTTCAAACGTGGTTTTTTGTTATACTTACATGTTCTGAGGTCCCCTGAATACGAAAATCATGTTTTTAGCGAATGGTCTCTATGTGTGTGTGTCTGTCTGTCTGTGTGTCTGGATGTCTGTGTCTGTTATCAGCATATCTCAAGAACAAATAGAAGCAGAAATTCCAAACTCGGAATTCTAAATGTGTATCATATAGGGATTCTACAGTAAGATATCGTTGAGATGAAGCAAATGGTTCGTGTACAGGGGCATTCAAAAGTATTTAAATACATTACGTCTATGGGGGAAATTGCAGGTAAGTAGAATTTAACATCTATAGACTGCGCTAGACCAAATAAAACGAATATATATTTTTTGTAATAGAGATAGTCAACTGGGAAATATTTTTTTTGTGTATGTAGGAGCCTCGCCGCCCCCCCTCGAGGGGAGTAAATTTTCATGAGAGCTCCACAATACGTTTAAAACGAATGGTTGAACCATCGATCTGCGATAATTTAATATAAAGTTATTGATTCTTTTCAATTTTAACAAAAAAAAAAAAAAAAAATTTTTTTTCCTTTAATATGGAGAATAAATTCATGTTTTTTTTTTTTTTTTTTTTTTTAAATATTTAGTGTTATACTACTTCTCTAATATGGAAATCGTCTGTATTATCATACAAGATAACTTTTTTAAATAATAATTTTAATAAATAATTTTTTAAAAACAGAATTATTTTTTAATAACCGAATTAAATTCTGTATAAATGTAGGTGCATTAATGAAACGAGGGGTTGAGGAGGGTCAGAACTAATTATCATATAAAACTCTTCCGAAGCCAAATTTGAATTGTTCAACATAAGTTTACATAACAGTACTCGTTATCTTACCTTTTAATCTCCAACCTGTACTTATAGTATTAAATTTCAGGGTAAGAGAAAGTCGTGTGAGTGACACACCAGATTATTCTTATTATGATGATTTTAAATAGAGCACTTAACGGAACAGTGGGATGTGTTGTTGCTGTTGTGGTTGTCGGGCCTATACTTTTTGTCAGCGAGCAGTTTTTTTATTGTCATTCATATTTATTGATCGGGTAGAATTTTTTTAACTTCAGAACGAAAATTATAAAATATCGAAACACATTTGATTTATAAACAAAAATTGAAAATACATTTAAATGATCACGTGGTAATCTTCATGTTCTAAATATTGCTTTCAAGATTTATTGTTCACATTCCGTCATTTTTGACGGGGTTATATACTAGTATAATTAATAATAATAAAAAAAAAATATATTGAAATCAGAACAAAATATCTTAGACAAAATATTAACTTAAATTACTTAACTAACTTAGACAAAATCTAAGTTAAATTTTTCGCTACATTCGGTAGCGGTTTTCCTACTCGCCACACTTCACAAAATCCCTTTATTGCGCATGTTGCATACACATACCTATCCGATACATTAGGAAATCGGGATCATCAGTTTATTTGCAGCAGAGTGATGTTTTAAAACGTGTTCCCCCCCCACCCCGCACTTAAAGGTAAGAAGGAAGAGGGAATTTCGCAAAATATCTTTATATTATAATTTAGATACATGTAACTGACACACACCGAAAATCTCTTTCCTAAGGTAATTTACTGCAGAGTTACGCATAAATACATGTTTACCCCCCTCCTCCGCCTTCTAAGGGGCGGTAGGGTATAATTTCACAAAATCACTTTGTAGTGTGTGTTGAATACGCATAAGAAGTCCACTCATCAAAAATTGCCATTCTAAGATAATTTGGAACAGAGTTACGCATGGAAATGTCCCCTCCAAGGGGGGGGGAAATCCCAGAATTTAAAATAATCACTTTGTAGCTTGTGTGTGTTTAGTACGCATAAACAATCAACATGTCAAAATAATGCTTTCCTGAGATAATTTGGAGCTGAGTTACTCTTTAAAACGCGTTTTTGTACCCTCCCCCCCTCTTGCCCTCAAAATGGTGAAAAGGGAAAATTTCCCAAAATCCCTTTATAACGCGTGTTCGGAACTCATAAATAACCCACACGTAAAAATTGTTCTTACTGAGATAATTTGAAGCAAAATTATATGTACTTGGAAACAAGTTTTTTGCCCCCCACACCCAAGGAGAGGATAGGACGAAATCTTACAACATCCCTTTGTAGTATGCGTCTTGAGTACCAATCGACATATAAAAAAAATCACTATCCTGAGTTAATTTGGAGCAGAGTTGCACTTATAAGCGTGTTTTTGCCTCCCCCCGCCCTTAAAGGGGGCCAGTGAGAAATTTCGTAAAATCATTTTACAGTGAGTGTTGGGAAGGCATAAACAACCTACACATAAAAATAAATCTTGCTGAGATAATTTGAACACGGGTTTATTCCCCCCCCCCCACTCTCAAGGTATATAGAAAAAACTGCTTAAAAAGATCTCCACGAAGGGTACTTCACTAGGACTTAAGCCAATTGCGTTGTAGTCGGCTTTAAAATGTACAACACAACACAGCGCAGCTCATAAATTTAGAGTCTTTAGTAGACACTGCCATAAGACTGTTAAATGTTTTGATACATTTTTGTGCATTATGGGCGTCCTGAAATTTAGTTATGGTGAAATTTTCCATCTTGATATAGTTGCAACTGATGAAGTTTCGAAATTTCATACTATCTGGCAACAGATTTTCAGCAGCATATAATGAAAAATAACAGGAGTTTTAATACTTGCTGTAACCATAGATATAGTAATTTATATAGATCTATCATCCCATTGTTATCATGCAAAAATGGTTGATGCTGAAACTTTTTTATGGCATCAGCCATATAGTGGCATAGAAACCATTGAAATTCGGCAATTGTAATAGAATAGAATAGAATGTTGATGAATTTTCAAAATGTTGAAATATTGTGTCGTTTAATTCTTCAAAGAAATTTATCAAAAGAAATGGATACGTTATTATAAAAGTAAAATATATTTGACTAAATTATGAAAAATATAAATTTTATAATCAGTTTCCTTGATATAATTATGAATTAAAAACTGGTTTGATTTTTAATGGAATACGTTTTTAAAAGTTTGATATTTTTTAAGATTTTACATTAGTAAGTAATATAGAATTTTCAAAATTCTTTTAAATATAGTTAGCAGCGGCGTAGTTTAGTTTTAGCATTTAAAAGAGTTTAAATATTAACTAAATTAATAAATATATAAAAGAAAGAAAGAAAGAAAAAGAAAAATTAATTTTTAATTGTATCAGCAGTTTTTCATTCATCTTTAGTACATAAATTATTCATAAATTTTATTTTCTAAATTATCTGTGTGTATTCACTCGGCGAAAGACGGCCATATTGTGGACTTTTCTCCGAGTAAAAAAGAATAAGTTTTTCCCTCCCAATGATCAATCTATGTCTTATTACTATATCTATGGCTGCAACCCAGTTTATAGAATAATTTCTCTATTTGATATGTTATCATTTCCTGTTAACTTTATCGTTATATTAATGACATATTTTAATTTGATCGAAATTTTCACATGACATGGAATACAAAATTAATTTTCATGTTATGCGAATTTTTGCCATCATTTGTTTTTTAAACAATCTATCCAATATTTTAGTTCAACAATTGAATGAACAATTGCAACAACTATTTAATAAAAAATAATTGTTTGATAAACAACAATGTTTATATATATATTTTTACAACAATGAAAAGTTTCTTTTTTTAACAATTTTCTTCAGTCTAATTACTGACCCTTATCTGAGAATGATGTATCTTTCGTTCTTAGGTGTTCTCTTCGTGAGTTACTTTTTAAAAAAGTTCCTCATGTGGTTTATTTTTAAACTTTTCGAGCATCATCCTATGGAGGATGCTCGGGAAAGGTATGCGTGTCCAGTGACTTCCATCTTTGCTGGACGTTATTTGTCAATGAATAATGATTGTCAAAAATTTTATAACCCAGCTTTATATAAAGCTCGTGTTTGCAAGCATCCAAAGTTGGATATAAAAAAACTGCCAAAAGTTGGTAATATTATTTCACTGCCTGATACTGTTACTGATGAACCTCCGTTCCAAACCGAAGTGGACTCAGTTCAGTCTCAGGTAGTGACCGCACTCGATGGAAAAGAAACAGTTTCTACTGCACTGCCTGATAATTCTACTGACGAACCTCCGTTTATCGAAGTGGAATCAGTTCATTCTCAGACAGTGGAAACGGTTATTGAAAATCAACCAGTTTCTGTTTCTCCACAACATCATAAAAAAAAGAAATTCCGGAAATTGAGGAATTTTATGAAAATATGTTGTTGTTGTTGCATTCGAAGTGTAAAAGAATAAATTACCTCGGGATGCTTGCTGGCAGTAGGCTATGGGACCTGCCTTATCAAAACTCCCCATGAGAAACGATGCATGGCGACCTCCACGTGGTGTTTCTCGGGTAACGCTAACAGCCATGCGCATTTAATTTAGATAAAGTTGTTATTATAAGGTTTCGTTTGCGCGTATGCGTGTGTGTTATGATTATTGTTATAACACATACCCAGTTTTATCTACAATGAATATCCGCTATTTAAATTACAAATTTCGGAAATTTCCATTTTTCGTATATTTATAACCTACTTGAAACTCGATATTATTAATTTTAAAGTAAAATTAAACTGTCGCATTAGAATTTTACATGGAAAAAATATCATTTATTCAGATAAAACTACATCAAAATTTATTTTTTGAGCATTCTTAAGCTGAATTAATCACGTCAAAAAAGTTCAAAACTTTAAAATATGTTATATCAACCAAAGTCTATAAAAGTAGTACCTGTAAGAAATAACAAAATCGTATTATAGTTTAATATCAGGGAATACTTTTAATTTAGGATTTATTTTCTAATTTTCTGAGAATTATTAGATTAATTTTCGTTCAAGTCGGCAGTGTAAACAAACAAGATAGAAGTACCATTTTATCCATTAAAACTTTAACCACGAGAGAGTTTAGAGAACCAACGATAAACAAATTAAGAAAATAATTATTTGTAGTCACTCACTTTCATAAAAAAAAAATGGGAATGATTTGTATTAATGTGATGTTATGTGCAAGGACGTAGGCAAAGGGACGGTCCACTCCCCCTCCCACAGAAATAAATGATGAATGGTTGTTTTCGTGTAGTCTCAAGTATAAAGCAAACATTGCTGCCTAAAAAGATGTTTAAAAAATACTAACCCACATACAAATAATTTTTTAAAACTCACAAATTCAGTTTAAGAGATTTTCCCATTATGTCCTTTTTTTTCTATATTTAAACTCTAGAGCGTCTTAAAACCCATTCTCCCTTAATCTTGCTATATTTTTTCGCTTAATTTCATCCACCTTCGTACTATAGCTATAATATATTATCCTGCGTCATGAATTCAATCTTTTTACTTTCTTCCGTACTCAACAGAAGAAAGCATTGGATTCATAAAAAATTTCAACTTCCAGTTTTCGATGGATTTACATGTTTTGCGATATCTAGAACATGATTGACCATTTTTAGAAAATTTTAGAAAATGCCTATCTGTGTGTGAGCAAAATTTTGTTCCAATTGTATCTCAGGAACTATTACACTGCACAGAATTGCATGTAAACTCATATGCAATTGCACCATGACATAAAATAGTTCTTATTGCTTTTTGGTGATAATCGTCCATCAGGTGGCGTTCCAATCTGGATTTTTCTAAGTTCTTAACTTGGTGGTATAGACCGAAATTTCTTATAAACGTACACAATGAAAATTATTTTTAACGAATCATTATGAAATTCAAAAGATTTGTTTATAATAGTAATAATCAAGTAGAAAAAAAAAAAAGAAATTGGACATACAGGAGCGACGCTTTTCTCCTGGGGATAAGTCCCCTCCGAGAGGGCAAATTTTCGATATGGGCACCTGTGAAGTCGTTCCTTCACATATATTAGTTTTAATTATAACTTTAAATAAAGGCAATAAGTAATTATTATATTTTCAATAAATTAAATGGCTAATAAAAATAGATAACGAAATTCTAAATTACTTTTATTTATTCGCTTTTGTCTATAATAGATATCTTAATTCTAATAATACTTTATCCCTTATGCTATTAATAAATCGTCTGAGAACAAAAACATATTCCTTTTAAATGACATCTCTCAAAATTATAAGCTCTTCTAAATCATTTAATAAATAAAATATAAAAAAATATTATTTCCATGTTATAAACCGTTGGATACATAATTACATTTTCATTCTTTTAAATTGCGTATGTTTATTTATTCGAAGCTAAATTAAGCAATACATTTCCGTTCTAATATCATTAAAGAGTAATTTATATTTTTTATGACAAGATGTGCAATAATTTGTAGTCTGAATGTCTCCACTACTCAACGGGCCTTCTGGCGATAAAGTTTGGCATTGATGATTGGCGTTAGTTTTTTAACGGTCGTGCTAAATTCAAAATATTTACATTAAATTATTCTACAAACAAAGGAATATCTTTGGCTATAAAATTTGGCACTTTTTCAAAATTCTTGGCGTAATTCAACAGTCTGATCTTAATTGCAATAGAGTCAACTTCGAGATTCGCTCTACAACTGTTGACAGTATAACATGTGACCCCGTAGCTCTCTCTCTCACCCCTATCTTTTGCATTCTCGTAACTTATGGTCATGCTGAAATTCCACTATTAATGTACTGTTGATTTTCTTATGAAACCTCTATAAAATAAAATAAATATGTTTTACTGCGAACTATTAGTTCTTTTTGTTATCACGGCAATCTTTTCAGCTTTATGGACCTGGATAATTAATTGGAACTTTAGCAGTAGAATCCCAGGATTTCTATTTAATAGCACCTTTTACAAAATTTCGTCAATATCTTTAAAACGAATAATTGAACTATTGATCTGTGATACTTTAAATAAAAGTTTTTTTTTTTTAAAATTTTAATAAAGTTATTTATTTTGAGTGAATTTGTATAGAAAAATATAGAAGAAAAATTTGCATGCAAGAGCCGATTAACAAGAGGCATTCGGGGCATGTGACCTGAGTAGCCGAAGGCCATGAAACTGGCCCTGAAAATACCATTTTGCCTTTTACGACTAAAAATGAAAAAAAATGGTGTCATAAAGCAATTTCTGCCATATTAGTCCTATAAACAGGTATATCTATATATGTGCTGATTGGTGCACAGAGCAAGAGGGAGACGGGCCCACGAAAATATGTGTTCCTCGGGGGCCTGTCATGAAGTTAATCAAGGTCCGTTTGTGTATGCGTATGGGCTTTTCTTCGTGTGTGCGTGTGTATATTATTATATCATTCTCTTTCGGTAACCTCCCTCTGCAATTTATTCACCGTGAAGCTATTTGGAGCCGAGTTATGCTTATTAAGGTGATTTGCCTTCTGCCCTGCCCCGGGGGAAACGGGGGAGGGGAGGTATTTCACAAAATCCAGTCTTGTGTCCCGTCAGGGTCCTAAAACCAACTTGCTCACAAAATTTTTTATCTTTATCTCCCAAAGAATAGCCACGGCTATGTTGAGTCAGTGATCAGTGAATCTGTGAATTTACTCTTTTATATCTATAGATTATATTATAGAATATTAAGATTTCTAAAATAAAGGCGCTTCCTTCCTGCTGTCTCTGAAATTAGATTCACAGTGGAAAACAATCAGTATCCTGAGTAAAGAATTTGCTTTGGTTTGTTTATTAAAATAAAAATATAAATATAAATAACACCAAATTTTCGCTATATTGATCAGATATAATAAAATATTTGAAAGAAGTGAAGTAATTGTTAAAATATTAAAACCAAATTCAGTATAAATTGATGACATAGCTTTTAAAAATTAATTTAAATCAAAACAGTTAAAATCTTTAAAAAAAAAATATATATATATATATATATATTAAAACTTTAAAAAAAAAAACAAATATGGACGCAAATAAATGACGAAATTATTCAGTTGTTTCTTAATAAAATTAATGACATAAACTAATATTAATTGTATTTATAGGCAATAATAGTTTTGTATCAATATTGTAAAGGCGACAATGAATATTCATATCGTAGCAGCGAATAAAGATATGGGATGACGATCACGCAGTGTCTCAGTCATATCAGAGTCTCATATCACGCATGCGTTATTGCTTAGCTGTTAATCGATTCCCGATAAAGCAAGATCATGATCAGAAAAGGCGATAACGAATATTCAGATCGTAGCTGAGAGTAGCGATTTCAGATTAAATCAATGTCTAGCATCACGCATGCGTTATACGTGTATCATCCACTCTCCTTCGTATCAGCGAATACCGGCTTTCACGGAGTGAAACGTTGGGCTCAGAAACTGATATGGTCGCTCTCAGTACGTTCGCAGCTGAGTTCCTGATAATCGTGGCGCTTGCGATATATCGCCAACAGAAAGATTTCGTTATCGGTTTTAAATTGCATGGTTTTAAATCGATGTTTTGCGATGTATCGATGTATCGCCCAGTCCTACTTATAACTTTAATAAAGTAATCTGGTGTTTCACTAACACGACTTTCTCTTTCCCTGAAATTTAATACTATAAATACAGATTGGAGATTAAGGGGTAAGATAAACGAGGTAAGATAATACTGTTATGTAAACTTATGTTAAAACAATTCAAATTAGCCTTCGAAACAGTATTATTTGGCAAATGATTGTGTGTGAGGGGTGTTGAGGGGTACCGCCCCCTCAACCTCTCGTTTCATTATTGTATCTACATTTATATAGAATTCAAATCTGTTATTAAATTTAAAAGTTCCTTGAAAATTATCCAGCCAACTTTCACACGCAGCATTCCTTGAAACTTATCAATCTTGATCAAACTTTTCTAGTAACAAACGTATTAACTTCAAAATACAACATTTGGATCGTCTTAAATTGTTTGTTTCTAACTCACGCTAAAAGACACAGACAAAGATCAAACGTTAAAAACTTGACTTCGGTATTCAGGAAGCCTGAAAACGTGTAAATATACAAAAAAAAAAAAAAAAAAAAAAAAAAAAACAGCGATGAAATTAACTTAAAAAACACATCATTTACCATATGGCTATTAGGAATTAATTTCAGTTCCTGGGCAGCTTTCCCGGACATTCTAAAATATTATAGTAAAGTACTATCAGTAACAATAAAAAAAGAATGTTATGGTTTAAATATTGGCAGCTCTGTATACCTTCTGAAGGTTATGTACAAACCACATGGTGCACATAAAAATACTCCTACATTAATAACAAATGGCACAACCTGAAATACTCTTTCATCAATTTTCAAGCATTGTCGCACTATAATCTAGCTCTTTTACGATATTTTTACGATAGACGGTGGTTGAAAATCCATCTACAGTCAACCACCGTCTATCGTAAAAATTTTGCAGTCTCCCTTCCTCCCCATGCGCGTTCATGTCACCCACCTAACCAAAAAATGGCTGCTTTCTATACTTTTGTAAATCGTGCCCTTAATATAATCCTATTTTATAAAAATCTGAAATTAAATACCTGAAAGCCATTGCAATTGACAGAGGTTATGACCCTTCCATTATAGACAAAGTCATCCAAAAATTACATCTCCGTCGTATTTCGTCTACTAAATCAGTCTCTTCTAATATCAGTATTGTTTTACCCTATTTTCCTAAATCTAGTCAAACCATAACTAAAATTCTCAAACAATATGATTTTAAAATAATTTTTTCGCCTTCCAATAAACTCACCTTTTCTCACTTAAAAGATCCCATTGATATGCATAATTCTTGGGGCATTTATAGTATTTCCTGTCAGTGTGGCTTATCATATATTGGCCAAACTAAACGCAGTCTTAAATTTCGTCTAAAAGAACATATTAATTACGTCCGCAAACAAGAAACCAATAAATCGGCTATTTCTAAACATTGCTGGGAGGAAAATCATAATTTTAAATTTAATTCTGCTAAAATAATTTGCAGAAATAAATCCATTCATGAACACGATTTCTTTGAAGCTTTTCATGTTTATAAAAATTTTAAAAACCTTGTAAATTGTGATTTCGCTGTTCCTTATTTGTCTGATTGTTGGAAATTTTATATTCAGTCCACATTTTCTTAACTTTTTACACAGCTAACATTCCTAAATTCCTATTGGCCACACACTCCACCTTTCCCGTAATCCTATTGGTTGAACTAAATTCGGTCCCTCTCCTATATATACGAGCACTTCTCCAGATTCAGAATTCTTTTTGCACTGAAGACGGTACGCTTAAGGCTACCGAAACAGCTGTATGCATCGCAAAATTTCTTCTTTTGGCGTTTCTGACGTAGTAGTTTATTCGAGTTTTAATATTCCAACGCCAAGTCTCCTGTTATTATAACATTTTACCTGCTTGAATCTAATTAGAGACATTTGATATATAAAATTAGTAAACAGAGGAAATTGACAGCAATGTTGTTTAGCAATTTAATTTATCGTCCATAATTTAAGTTTTTTAAGGGATTAAGGGGTTGAAAATAATTATTTTTGTTTTGTATTCTATCGTTTTTTAAATCACACACTGTCATAAAATATATCATTTTTTATCCATAGAACATAGTTTAAAGATTTAAACAGTAATTCTAGAGATGATAAGTCCTCTTTTATGACAAAAATAATAGAAAATAAAACCTGCATATAAAATGCTCTATAGGATTTCCAAATTATTTTAAATCTCCATTTTTTTTTCACTGGGGCAGCCTTTGGGGGTGAGTCCCAGACCGTCACCAATTGCACGTTGCGTCGCACTAGTGAGACGTAAAACCCAATCAACCAACCAACCAGTTTTTTACTATGCGTTTCTTGTATCTAGCTGAACACATCTGGATATATAAATTTTATAACTCAACTACGGAATCAATTACAAACAATTAAAGTGCAAAATTAAATTTTTAATGAGTTTTTCAATTATGATTGACTTTGAGAGTTCATAAAAAAGTAATAATTTCTTGATTTCAAAATGAATTTCCAGTTTCATAAGAAACACACTGGTTAACATTCATACAAATTTTTAAGAAGCTTGATGAAAATAAATTTGCATGGAGCATTATAAGTAATTTGTAATTTCCGAAATTTCGTACCCATTAAAATTAAATTTTAATTTAAAAATTTTGTAAAAGCTTTTAAATAATATTCAAATGACTGTAGAATGTTACATTTTAAAAGTATTATATAGCTTTAAAGTTTTTATAATAGCTACATAGATATTTTTATTTGCATCAATTTTGATATATTTCATTGTTTCTAGTCCACTTAAAAGGATCAAATGTTTACCCTAATTTTAAACCGAGGAAGATCTAATATGATTTAAAGTTAATAAGGACTTTTTTCCCGGTTTACTTTTAAATTTATTCTTGGGAATCGCAGTACTAAAAATAACATAAAATATACGGAAAATTTATATGAAAATGCGTTATACTAGCCCTAACAGCACAAAATATTCCAGAAACGTAACAATCATATAACATTGAAACATTATGAAACCTTCCGAAACGTTTAAAACTGTTCAGATTACTTTCCGATTAGTTTCAAAAACGTAGAAATTTCGCGATCGTAACAAAAAATTAGATATGTAACAGAAACATTACAATCACTTAACAGATAGAAAATCTAAAAGGGCGAATGTTTCAGAAAGGTATCAGAGAGCATACTAAAACGTGTTACGTTTTTGAAAGATTGTAAGCTTTTTGCAACATAACTGAAACATTCTGTGCTGTATGGGAGTGGATCATTAAATTAGGGTTAAATCAGGGAGAAGATATTTTTTTTTCATAGTCTAAATTATTTAAAATGAATATATATATAAACACACACACACACACACACACACATACACACATATATGAGGAGAAAACATTCAAACTGTGATATGTCCTTCGGATACAATTTTTCAGACAGCATAAAAACTAATAAATTAAAAAATAACTAAACCCCTAAAACTTAATTGTCGTTTGTTTAAATGTATTACTAGATACTAGGAAAATATGTAGACAGATATACGAAGATGTGTAGACATACTATTTAAAGAAAAATCACTAATTATTTTTATTTTAGGAGAAAACACGATTTGAATGTTTGCTCCTCATAAATATGTAATATTCTCTAGATAACCAGTTACGTTTCTGAAGGGAGCTGCCACCTCCTAACAATCCATTGTGTTTGTTTGTCTGTATCAGTCTGTATATGTGTGTTTAATTTCCTTCTAACTCAAAACCTTGTGTTAGTTCATTGCATTTCAAAAATACTTGTACTACATTTGATACAAAATGATTGCATAAGGTATGAGAATTTTTTTTTTTTTTTTTTTTTTTTTTTTGTAGTTCTGTAATTCTGTGTCGATATTTTTTTTTCAAAACATCTACCTCTAAACATTCTAATAACATGTTTTCATTTCATTATGTTGGACGCAGTGTAACCGCGTTAAAATACGTTGAAGTGAAATTCTGTCCAAAAGCCGCAATGACATGAAATACCTTGGCGTGTCTCTTTACAAGAACGATAAGTAATATATACATTAAAAATATACATAATTATCTACGGTTTATCAAAATACTAAAGCCAATACTTGAATTTTACATCCGCTATCGCAGTACACACAAAATATCTCTATAGGCTAGAATAACAATACGTACTGTGTCGTGTCCCATATACGAACCATAAACGACAGGCACACAAAAATATATATAGCTAATTCAGTAAGTTTCATTAATATGCGAATTAGTCGGTGTTGTTTGCAGCCGCTATAACGGTACATGCAGATACACACTGACACAAACCAAAAACTTTTTGAGTTTCAATGGGGAAGCCTCCACTGACGTTTCAGCAGTTATTACTCAACTGTTCAAGAGATTAAAACAAAACAAATTGCTTTATGTAATGACGAACTCCATTTTAATATTTCAAACTCAAAAAGCACATAATTGCTTTTATAACTATTTAATAGCATTTGTTAGATAATGGGTATATAGCAGATGTCTAGTGGCAGATATTTTTATTTGGTGCCGTTACAGCTATCCAACTATCCAAGGTTATTTTATTATATTACTAGGTAGCAGCGTATATATAAAGGAAGGCGTTATCGTTATAAGACAAAAGATACATTTCTATTTAGAAATTCATTAATCCATTATAATCTTTAATTAGAAAGTAAAAACTGCATTTTTCCATATAAGTTATGGCACAATTTATATAAAATTTCTTTTGTAAGTAATATTTAAACACTATATTTTTACAATTTCTAACAAAATTGAAAAATATGTAATACTTTGGTTAATATGTTCGTCTGTCTGTTTGTTCGTTCGTCGATTTGTCCGTACTCAAATATTTGAAAATATTTTCTGAATGTTTAAAATAATGTAATTTGAAATGTAAGAGTTGTTGTGTTCCATAGAGATCTGTACCATAGAACAAAATGCTATGCGGATTTTCAGAACTGTTCTGAAGTATTACAGTCTATGAGAGGAATTTCAATAAAAATATTTTGATATAATTTACATCATACAACATAAAGAAATTAGCATACATTACTGAGATATAAAGTATGGTATGATGCTTATAGCCCTTTCCGACCCGAAACATTACTATCTTAAAACATTACATTCTTTTGTTTTAGCAAACTGAAAGAAAAATATGGACTATAAACGACATTTGTTGATTGAAAATTGTACTTAACCCTTTCTGCTAATTAGCTCGATCGTTCACTTCCTGGATTTATTACATATGACTGTTCCAGATGCAAAAATGTAAGTGAATGTCGTGGATATCTAACCCATACGATCGTACGGTCTGGGTTGGAAAGGGATATCATAGCTTCACAAAAGCAATTTCTGATATGTTTTCTTTTTAGAAATAGAGATACAAAAATAGCTTTTGTAAGATTTATACCCCAGAGCTAAAAATAAAATACATATTTGTGCAGCTTTGTTATTTTTAGACAAGATACAAGGTTGCACGAAAATGATTTATTGTTGTTATTTTTTAAGTGAAACTATAAAAATATATTTTAATGATTTCCTATATATAGTAAAAAATGTTAAAATCAAAATATATTTTTGTGTAGCAATAGAAAGTGTTGAAATAATTTAAAAACATTTTCATGTTTCTCATTACCCTCTTCCAGTCTTATCAAGCTCATGAAATCTCAAAGCAGGAAGAAATAATTCACTTTACGTAAAGTTCGATTCTAAAAAGAGAATTTGTTTTGCACAAAATTCAAAAGACATTTCATCAGTAATTCTCTTTGATATCCTCGTATTTCAAAGTCCCAAACCTACATATACAAGGTTATTTACTACTTGAAGTTTTATTTTAAAACTTAAAAGGAAAAATTCGATAGTATTTGAATTTAATTACAATCCGTCGAAAGATTAAAAAAAAAAAAAAAAATCACGAAAATATAAAATTAAGAGATTATTATTATTATTATTATGGTTATTATTATTATTATTTTTTTTTTTTTAGACGAAAATTTCTCTTCTTGTTGGTTACATTTATGACTATCAAATTAAAAAGAAATCACGAGCAATTTTTTTTGTACTAATAATTCTTATAAACAAAACGTGTATAGCATGGTATCTTCTTATACCCGTTGTATTAATGAAATTTTTACGTATACATTTTATATCTAATTCATGGTTTTGTAATGTTTTGAATATGATTTTATATATCCGCCTGTGCAGTCTATACAATAAGAAAATTTCGTCATCGAGGGAAAAAAAAAATAACACATTGTATTCAGCAAAATTTTATATACAATTATGAGTAGATTTTGACATAAATTGGTGACATAAATGTAGATTTGACATAAATTTGACATATTTGGTGAGTTGCTATGCAGAACTCTCTTTGATTTTTGTAATAGCAACATCCTTGCTATTACGACATTGAATTGCATCAAATTTAATACGCTAGATGATTGATATATAGACAAACCTGATAATTCAGTTTTGATTTCGATTTCGCATTTGCATGTTTTATGATGCGTGTTTCATTGTGAACCATTTTTATAAAAAAAAAAAAAAAAAAAAAACTTTCGCTGTTTGCTCTTTCAGAAATAATGAAGCATAATTAATCAAAATATCTCCATATATCAAACACTCTTTATTTTATTTTTTTTATTGTATAATGATGAGCTGTTGTCTTTAAAAATTTTTGTCTTGTGATACAGAATATATCATATCTAAAAAGGTTTGCAAATTTGGGCGAATATCTTTTATATAAAGCAACAACATTTAAATATTAAAGAAAAATAAATCTATATTTATAACTAGATTTTCATAGAAAATGATTAGCCAGAGGGAATATGTTCAAAACGTAAGTTTACTAATAACTTTTGTCAAGTGAAGAAAATGAAATGCTACATACTTTTTTCTTACTCTGATAATTTAAATACAAATTCTAGAGAATGTATCTTTTTTAGAATAAATTTATATTAGTAAGATATTATGTTACTTTTTTTGGCTCAAAAAGGAAAATACACCAATTGATTTAAATTTTAATTAGTTTATTATTTATTTATTTATTTATTTATTTATTTATTTGTATATAATTGTAAGAACGGACGAAAACTAGTTTATTCCATGATGTTTAATCCGACAGTTTACAAAAGGTATTGGATAATGTCCTCAAAACTAATTTTCATGACATCTATATTAATAAAATCAGAGTTTTGTCTGTAAATTTGTCGGAATCGAAAAATTTTGCGATATCTTCACGTTTCACACCCCATGAAAGCCGAAAATGACTTCAGAAAATTTTGCCTGTGTGTGTGTGTGTGTGTGTCATCGTGTCCGAATGTCGCTTTTTTTGTCCGGGCATCACTTGAGAACGGCTGGACGGAATTCAACGGCGCTTGGCAGGAATTTAGATCTTCACCCAACTTAAAATTATATCTATCAACTTTTCAGAAATTCCGCCCCGTTCCCCCCCTAGGGAGTAAAAGACTAAAACACGTTTGTCCGGGCATCACTCGAGAACGGCTGGACGGAATTCAACGGCGCTTGGCAGAAACTTAGGTCTTCACCCAACTTGAAATTATATCTATAGAAATTCTCAAAATTATGATTAGTGTTTAAATTGTGGGTAAAAAACGCCTGCGCATGCGCCATAAATATGTTTTCACGAAAATGCTTTGAATGGAAAAATAAAATATAAAAATAAATTTTTAAGTTAAAGACTTTCGTATTCGCGTGATTCGCACTACAAATTATGAAAAGATTGAAATGAAGTGATGCCATCTAAGTTTCATACTTTAGTTAATTTTAAAAAATCTAATTGTCGTATCGAAAAACTGTTTACATCCCAGGATTCAGAAAAATCACCTCTTTCATTTGGTACTGAATTTGTAATGATAGGTCTGATATTTCTAATTTATTTTTCCCTTTTCCCGTTTTTCCGTTGCCACTTAAATTTCATACTTTAGTTATTTTTAAAAAATCTAATTTTCGCATCGAAAAACTGTTTGCACCCCTGGATTCAGCAAAATCACCCCTTTCATTCGGTATCAAATTTATAAATATAGGTCTGATATTTCTAATTTATTTTACCCTTTATCCGTTTTCAACCCAGATTCGATATGGAACAGCTTTAGTATTGGATCCCTTTGCAAAATTTGAAATTCGGAACCGAAGTAGCTCGGACGTTTCTAGCCAAGATCAATTGAGATAGCCAATTCAGTTCATCGCAAAAATGGCTTAAAATATTTAAAGTCACCAAAGGGTTCCCATACTAAAGCTGTGCTTTTTGTATTTATTTATTTATAATATTTTCTATTAAAGACTTCTGTGGTCACGAAATTTGGTGCGTAAATTGTTTGTATGCATCCGGCACTTATTGTAACTGGATTTCACGAAATTCGAAATCCCCCCCCCACACACACACACCTTCTCGGAGTCGGAGGGCAATAAACATGTGTAAAAACATGTTTTTCCGTTTGAATTCTCTTTGAATTCTCTTAGAATGGCGAATTTTCGTGTGTGGATATTGATTAAGTGTACGCATTATGCACATTAGTGGGACTTTGCAAAACGTCGAGCTCGAAGTAAGAAGTGGGTAAGTTGTGCCGAAGACAGTGGGGACCCAGACTCCTCACGTTGCGAGCGATTAAACCTCTACCAATCACAGCGAGAACTTAGGTTATTAATAAAAATATGGGATTTTGACAACTCATTTAAGTTTAATGTCCAGCGAAGCGGGCAAAGCATGCTAGTGTAAAAATAACTGAAAAATTAAAAAAAAAGGCTAATCTGAACATTTTATTGAAGTA
This sequence comes from Salticus scenicus, assembly GCA_963930645.1. Classification (NCBI taxonomy): domain Eukaryota; kingdom Metazoa; phylum Arthropoda; class Arachnida; order Araneae; family Salticidae; genus Salticus; species Salticus scenicus. The sequence continues at coordinate 345,176,269 of OZ005650.1, read as the reverse complement.
TTTTTAATTCAATTTCTGAATGGTTTGGAATTTTTTGTTGGAAATAAAAGACTTTTTTTACGTTAGCAAAATGCACATCTTGTGAATGTTTGTACGAAATCTAACAAATATATTTTTAGTTATCCTGGACGAAAGAGTTTAATATTCACCGTAGTTATAGATGAGACCATGGTAAAAAACGATATGTAGTAGTGTTTCGCTATATCAGACATATATATAACGGTTGTCCTAAATTCGATTTCATATTTGCGAGCAATCTGTAGTAAAAATTGATAATTAATATATTAAACTGAATTTTATTACATTATAGAAATGACAATGACATTAAAAGATAATTAGAAGTTTTATCTAACAAAGGAACTAATATATTTTTTAGCATAACTTCAAACATATGTAATAAATATATCCTGTATTGGTCCCCTTTTGCTTAAAAAAAAAATTAATTTGGCCTTCATTAAAAATGCTATATTTACCATAATAAAGTGTTTTAAAATTTAGAAGTCTTACGTTAGAGAATCTTGTATGAAGTGATACCATCAATTACATGTACAAAGTGAAAACAAGATATTGCATACTTAAGAGTTAAAAGCAGTCCATATTGCAAAATGCTTCTTACATTGTGTGTTATAATGTCCTTAACCTTTTAATGGCAGTGTCATTGCCACGAAGACGCAATTACCAATTACCAGTTACAAAAGTTCATCCCAAAGAGTAATTTCAACAAATTTTACTTTTATATATCAGCGGAAAATGTCTGCTATTTTTTTTCTTCGTACATTCTGGGGGTGTTCCACATTAAATGAGTGCAATTATCTTACCCCTATAACTGTTAAATTCATAAAAAATTGTCACGAAATCATGATGAACGAGGTACTCGAAATTCTTCAGATTATGAAATCTAAAGGATTTTAGTCTGCAGATTTCCTAGGTAAAGCCGTAGGAAATGACTGTCAGTGCTTTTTTTGTCAGTAAACCTTTAATAGAGAACCAGTTTCACGTAATACACGAGGAAAAAAAGAACGTCATACTTTATAAACACTAATAGCAGAAAACACCAAAGGTTGTACAGTGTGAGTGGAGACCTTTAAAAAAACGTTTAAAGGAGAATCAGTTTCACGTAATAGATAATATCAAAGAGCGCCATACATTTTAAACCCGAACACTAGAATACACCAAAGGGTGTAAACTGTAAAAAGAGACCCTTTAAACTGTATACCATAAAATTTTGTGTTTGAAAAACCATTTCAGACACAAAGCTTCTGGAGTACATGAGTATACAGAAATTTCATTCAGGATACGTGTCTAAATAAAAGAAATGTTTATCTTTGTATACATAAACCAGAAAAAATGTCTGAATAATGCTGATATTTCTGAAATTAAGACATTTTACAGTTAAGGCACTTAGTAATTAAGGTATTTTTTAATTTAAATACACAGAAATTCTTACGCTTGTATCATATTTCAATTTTTTCAAATTCCAAATCAAATTTAAGTAGCATTCATCTTCTTTAAATTTGCTTTCGCATTTACTAAAGTTATTTTTTTATAAAGTAATAGTTTAAATTTGTTTAAACTATTTTAGTTTTATTAAGTTAAATTTTTCAACCAAAAAAAAAAAAAAAACCTAGATGTACGCCTTTACTTTGTACAACGAAAGTAATTGTTTAAAAAAGCATCTAAGAAAAAACGGCCTTTATTGTTTAACCTTTTCAGTGTTAACCATTTTAGAGTATATATGTTTAATGACTTATAACATGAATACCATGCATAGTATAAGTATGAGAATTTGATTCGGCATACTAGAAATATTTAATAATTTCTTTTCTAGAAAAAAGCAACATATATTTCAAAATTTAGTCAAAACAACCTTTCATTTCGTCTATGTATGGCGGAAAAAGGCGTGTTTAACGCTGAAAGAGAAATCTTGTAATCCTATATCAGGTAATAAACATTACAAGGCTGAGTGAAGCTTGTAATTTTTTGTTAGGAGAATAAACTTGGAACTGAATTTTCTTGACCGATTTGTACATAATTATTGCTAAAAAAAATTTTCGACTTAAAATCTCTTATTTTTTCGTGTAATGCATAAATATTTAATAGATTTGAGCATATTTTAAAGAGATTTGTAATTTGAAAATTCAGAAATTTCAACCGCGAAAATATGAAATGATTACATATAGGAACGTGGTTTAGACAAAGAACGTATTTCGTTGTTGTTCATTTTATAAAAAGAATAACAATATATGTGAAAGTATATTTCAAGGTCTCACTTCAAAAATTTTTATCTGAATTAACAAAAAAAAAAAAAAAAAAAAAAATCATAACAGCTCTACTGTGGCTATTTTCATGCAAATATTTACAGTTCAAGAAAGAAAATGTAAAAATTCGACGATAAAAGATATTTGCTTGCATACTTTTGTCATATATTACCTAAAATTTTTACAAAATCAGGAATTTAATAAAAATGCCACGTAATGAAAGATGATGTCTCAAGATTGATTAAGTGAATCAACGGAAAGTTTTCCAGAAGAAAGAAAGGTTGATAAAAGTCCATATTTATCATTAAAAGGTATCATGAAATTCTACCTATAAAACAAAAGAGAAAATATGGAAAAATTAAATGCAAGGAATTTTGAGTGTAACTTAAAGACACTGAGAAAATAAAATAACTTCACAATGTCAGTATGCGTGTATTCCTTTGAAAACTTCGATTATGTATCACTAACAATTTTATTTTTTTTCTTAAATAAATATAATTATTAGAGGAATAAAAAAGTAAAAAAGAATGCTTCAGATTACCGTTGAAAATATAATGTTTCGAAAGCATTATAGCCATCGCATATATTTTAATGCTTTATTTGACTATGTATATTCATTTCTATGAAAAATAGCATATATATTAATTGCGTAAGAAAGCGTTTTATCCTATAACATGGAAAGGTTTTCCTACTTATTTGGTTTACCCCATGTATGGTTTTAAACTAATGAAATTTCATTTTTATAAAACTTTACATACTACAGTATTGCAATCAGAATGAATATATGATCTCATGAAATATCAGTGTTTTTTTAACACGCTTTTATTAGTTTCACCTGTATATATGTATGTTTGTTTGTAACTTCTCTGGGAGCAAACAAAAAATTTATATTGTAAAAAAAATACTTTCCCTACGTGAACTATGTGGCGTTGAGGTAAGGCGCCGCGCTACGAACCTAAAGGTCCAGCGTTCGATCCCCGTCAGGGGAGATATTTTAAAAATGTTTTTTGTATAATTCTAAGTTATTTTAATCAAAGATTTAAATGTATGTAAATATTACGGTGTGTCACTCACACGATTTTCTCTTCTCCTGCATTTTAATACTAAGATAGATATTTTGTGCTTTTTAGTTCACATTTCTATAAAAGCGTGTTCTTTAATTTTTTAAATCTATGATATTATTATTAAATAATGTTTCACTGCTCATAAGAAAGCGTGTACAAAATAACTTTTTCGTAATTTCTTAGACAAATGTACAGATAGTCGTATAATGAAGTAAATCGATAAGCGTTCTATCAGAATATTTATCTTGAATCATCCAATGCTGACATAGTATACGTTGATTCAATAAATAAATAAATAAATAAAAAACCAAGCAAATAAATAAAAAATAAATAAAAAATATAAAAAAATAAAACCCCTTGATAATTTGCATCTTATTAAAAATACTGAAATTGCAATTTATTTTATGAACGTAATCTCTGAATTTACACGCTATTTGCTTGAATTTTTTTAACAATAACTCTATACATTTGACTATAAAGTCTGAACAAAAAATATGTCTTACGCTTGCAATTTTGAACATTATTTAGTAAAAGTACTCACATGTCATCGAACATTTTTTATTTTTATACCCTGATTGCAATATTTGTTCTGATTGTAGTGTATATAATTCTGCCATTGTTCTTATTTTTTTTTCTTTTTTAATGAGGAATATAACTTTTTTTATTATCACGTTTCATTATACATATAGCAAAATTAAATGTATTATATATTAGTAAAACACACACATATGCACACAAAAAAGCCCATTTTGATACAGTTTATAAGAAAATATTAATATTGTATCTAAATATTTGTTACAAGGATATTTCAAAAACAATATATATATAAATTGATATAGTTTGATGACATGATGTATATAGTACTATGATTGTCATTGAAAATGTTTATTCATGCAAGAGTAATTTTGAACATAAAAAATATATTATTTTGTCAAAATATCAATATTTTAAAATAAAAGTTATTATTTTGCGGTATGCCTTTTAAAATTATATTATTTGAAGATCTTTATAGATTTCAGAAAAAATTTTATGAAGTTATTGAGTTTTATACAAATTATAAAGTAAATTACATTGGCAGAAATGCTTCGTATAAAATAAATTTCTTTCCCCGAAATTAAACAAATACAATTTACTTATATATGGATATGATGATTACGTTATAGATATCTTGTATGAATCTCATGCCTTATGATAGATTTCCTTTCATGTCAGAACTTTTTAGAAATCAGTCATCCATAGCATCTCTATATTGATTCGGGGGAGAAAGCAACAATTTGAAGACAGATCAAGAAAAAAGCTTTGTCAGTTAACACAAGCAAACATTTACTTTTCTCTCTGGATTCATTCCGATTGATAAACTGAATAACATTGGCATTCAAAAGTTGAAATTTCAGAAAAGTTTTTGTTAATACTGTAGAGTGCAATAAAAGAGACACCTCAAAACTATTTTACCTTAATACGAAATAGCAATAAATAGAATTTAAAAAATCTTGTTTTAACCTTTTAACGTTCACTACTTAATTTATTTTAAAAATTACTAAGCTAATTGTAAAAATGGCTTTTAGACACATAGCTGATCATAAATATTAAAAAAAAAAAAAAAAAAAATGCATAGTTCCTTTTCGATAATTTTTCGTTTGAAACATCTATAAGTTAACCTTATTAAATTCAAATAATATTTAATGTAATAAATAAAATACTTTATAAGTAAATACTATCGACTACAAAAACTCGTAAAAGTTGTTTCAGGTGAAAATAATAGTCCAGCTCTTCATTAAATGAAAAACACTAGACATGAGTGCATCATCAAACCAGCAATTCGCACTCGCATCCACTAAGAAACTTCAAGTGACTTATGCATTTAGCTTACTTTTGAGCATTATTTGTTAAATTTTGGAACAGTGCTGCTGTCTACCGAACAGAAAAGGAACAAAAGTTTAATACCTGATTAAAACAAGGGGGAAATATTAAAAAACTGCTTCAAAAAAAAATTGTTAAACTATGTCAAATGTTTGGTTTCCCTGCGAAATAATGAATGAACGTTAAAGGGTTAAGAGAAAATATACAACAAAGAAAAGCTTTCTTTTATCGAACACTGCATACAGGCAATCTTAATTAATCATGTAAAAAAAATAATTTAACATGCTTTCTTTACATTAGAAGTTTTTCATTTTGCATCAGAAAAAATTCCTACTTTTATGCCTTTAAAAATTATGAAAATTTTTATCAGTTTTTAATAACCAAGATAGATACCAGAAAATGTATGAAGATAAACTGAATTGAAAGAACAATCAAAAAGTAATTTAATAACATAAGGACGATAAAGCTAATTGGCTAAATGCTCAAAATGCCAGCCTTCGGCTCCTACGGCATGATGGATATGCATATTAAATTGCTACATTACAAACGCATTGATTTGCTTCGGAGACGTGGCAGGTTTTCCCTTCTGGCATGTTAGTGTGTAAGGATGGTATCGCTCAGTCCTTTTAGCGTTTAGTCCATGAAGTTACATAATTAATTCTACTTATAGGTTCATGGTTTAGTTCTCGAAATCGCATTGAAGTTGACCATGAATGTCAGGTTGGAAGAGATGAGATTAACAGTGAATCGACTTTTAGCTGGCGATGGTCTTGGAGAAAGTGTCAAACTGTCCATGAAAGAGTTGGGTTAGTGTAAGAGAAGGTTACCATCGATTTAGTTTAGCTTGTAGTATTACATTGTTATTTAGTAATTCACAAAAGTTCTTGAACAAGGTTTATATATAGAGAAAAGGTATGAAGTAAGTTACTAAATAATAGTATAATGCATGTGCCGGTGGTTTATTAGAAATGTTTTCGCCTACTACGCGGATATCCCCGATTCGATTGTAGATTGGACAATTGTGACTATTTTATTTAACATGCACTTTTTTTTTTTTTTTTTTGAGGATATTTACAGAAATTTATTCTGTAAAATTG
>OZ005650.1:345118790-345168790 GCA_963930645.1 Salticus scenicus | reverse complement strand
TATTTATTTATTTCGATTTTTTTTTCTTTTGAAATAATTACTTAACTGTTTAAAAAATAGGTTCAAACACAATAGTTTTTTTAATAATAATAATAATAATATCTTTATTATTACCATTACTCATTAAAATTAGTTTTATTTATTTTTTATAATTTTTTAATTTTAAATATAAATATAATTATATTGATAACAGTGAAAATTCAAGAGAAACAAATTATTTTATAATAATAGTAAGAATAGAAATAATCATAATTAATTTAATTATTATTATTATTACACCTATTTAATCTTTTAAGTGGTAGGGTATAAATATTTAAGCGCATCAAACCAAGCAAAGTAATACTAATATTTAAATAAAAATATGGTGTGGAACAAACTTACGCCTTCCATTATCCACTATTGCACGTGTTATATGCATTTTTTGGAGATAATGTGATCAGAAGATATAAAATTGACATAACGAAGTAGAAAACTAAAAATTTTCTTGTAAGAGAAAATTGATACATGTGTAAAGACATATAAAACAGAGTTTACATAGCGAGTTAAAAAAGAAAAAAGAAATTGGTTGAGTTATTGTTTGAAACACCAATTTCCGAGATCTAAAACTGACCTACTTAAGAAGGATGACTGTTAAACTTCCTGTAAAAACCAAGTAATACATGAGAAAGGGTATGTAAAATGGATTTATATAACAATTTTCAAGAAAATCGTTAGTTCTTTTTTGAGATACCAACTTTTACCAAAACTTGGCATACTCAGTTATTGGCCGGAAAACAAAAATTACATAGAAAAGTATATTTAAAAGGGAGTTAATATGGCGAGTTTGAAAAAAATCTTTGCATCCGTTTCTAAAGGAACGCACTTGCGAGACTTGAAATTGAGCTATTTATACAGGACGCTTATTAATTTTCCTGAACTAACCAACTATATCATTCGAAAGGACATCTAATAGAGCGTTTATATAGCAAATTTGAAGAAAATCGTTAGAGCCGTTTCTAAGATATGAACTCACGTACCATTTCCGGTTGCCGATGTCCACTTTCCGACTTTCCAATTTTCACCAAAATTTGGAAAATTCGTCTGTACAACAGAACTGTCTCAATTCTGAAGTTTCGTAGTTCTATCTTTATTAATTTCGGAGATATAATAGCCAGAAGATTCTCCACATACATACATATACACACTGACCAATTGCCAAAAACAAATTTTTGGACTCAGGAGACCATAAAGCGTGCCAATCAGGTCAAAACTCGATATCGAATTTTTTGACCGAATGCAATACTTACATTAACTGCGGTGTTAGGGTAATGGAAGTGAAAATATGATTATTCCTTTTACTTTAAAATATGTCACTATTCTTTTTTTTTTTTTTTTTTTTTTTTTTTTTAACTAACACTTAATTAATTTTTTTGCAAAAATTAATTTTGTTGAGATTAGTTTATTTTTTATTTTATTTTATTTTATTTATTTATTTATTTGAGAAAGGAAATATTTTAAGTGAATTTTCTTTTTCCTATAACTGTGATACGCCTTTAATTCTAAAGATTGATTTGTATTTTATGTATCAAAGAACAATTGTGAAAAATTATTATTAAATGTAGTTTGTAAAATATACTTTTTAGCCAAAAAAATTCTTAATTTCAGTGAACACGAATAAAAATATCAGAAAAATATTTCTCAATTACAGATATTGTTTAATTTATATTTGTATCAGAATGCATAACATTTCGTTTTAAGAATATCGCCTTTCAAATAAGCACATTTAAATGCGAACTAAATTATTTCAATTTTAAATTTATTTTTAATGAAAAAAATCATCACATTTATTCCTAATATATCATAGATTCCGGACCATCCTTTGGGGTACGTTATAGATTGTCGCCAATTATCCATTGCGCAGTACTAGTGCGACGTTAAACCGAACCTACCTACCAAATGTATACAAAAAAAATCTGGTGTGAAACAACCACACGAGTTTCAATATTCACATCCACTATTACACCTATTATATATATTTTTTGAAGATAATGTGATTAGGAGGCATGAAAATGACCTAGCAAAGTAAACACCCAAAAATGTTTCGGTAGAGAAACTTGATACTCGTGTAAAGATATATGAAACAGAGTTTACATACTGAATAAAAAAAAAAAAAAAAAAAAAAAAAAAAAAAATATGTAGAGTTATTTTTTTGAAACACCAATTTCCGAGATCTAACACTGACCTATTCAATCAGGATGACTGTTAATTTTCCTTTAATAACCACATAATACATCAGAAGCGATATCTAAAATGGATTTATGCAACAATTTTCAAGAAAATCGTTATTTATAGTCTTAAAAAATATGTTATTTATAGTCTTAAAAAAGCTTTCTATAGTATATAGTATGATTAGCATTAGGTGTCCATATGTCTGTCTGTAAGTCTGCCATCCCTAGCGTCCGAAAATATTTTATATATTTTTTAATAAATGGTATATTTTTTCAAGTTCACTACGGAATATTCCCTATTTAAAATGGCATTAAGAAGTTACGTAAAGAAGCACCCCCCCCCCCCCCAAAAAAAAAAAAAAAAAAAAAAAAAAAAAAAAAAAAAAGGCCAATGCATTGCATTTTAGGACAGACAATTTTATAAATCACATTCAAATCATTTTCTTCCGTGAAAGTCATAAAGAAATTGATATTTATTGTTAATATGCTATTGTTTTGTATAGAACATTATAAAGTTAACCTTCAAATTTACAAGGCTATACTAAAATATACAGATTCATTAAGGGCTGCAATTAGAGTCTAAGGGATGCATTTTCTTTTGCGTTAATCATTTTTAACGATTTCTAACAAGGTTTAAGTGTGATGTTATAGTCTATATGAATATCTTTCAGTCCTTCTGTCTGTCCGTTGGGTGTCAAAGAACAATGAAATTCATACGATACAACAAGTACATAAAGTTGAAAAGGTTTAACAATCAAATGCGCACCGCATGATTTTTCGTCTTTGTCCTTGTTTTTTTTTTTTTTTCTGTAGCTTTTAAAAGTATTTTTTATCTTTTTTTTTTTATCTTCTTTAGTTATGTTTCTTTGGAAATGCTAAATAAGCCTTTGTTTTTGCTTTGCAACATTTATCTTCTTCTTTTTCTAAAAAAAAAAAAAAAAAAAAAAATCAGTTTTTACATTATGTTTTGTTAATAAATATTTTTTTAGATTTTTTTTTTCTTTCGTTACATTTTCGTGTTTTACTCATATTAAAATTTCTATTACATTTTAAAAAGTTCACTAAACATACACTTTTCTTTCGTTCAGAAAGGAATACATTTTTTTTTTTTTTTTTTTTTTTTTACTGTCATATTTTACTAAGTCTTTTACATGCATTCATTGTCTTGTATTTATATTAGAAAATGATTTGCTTTCAAGAGTTTTGGAGAATAATTATATTTTTTAATTTAGATAAATATTATCATGCAAATGACTTTTACATGTAACTTATGTAGTAATTATGTTCTTTCATTCACATTTTTAATAACATTAAAGACGAAATATTTAATAGGCTTTTGTTAAACATTTTATTATTTTAAAATTCTGAATATTGGAATTTTTTTACTTTTAAAATTTTCTTTTAATATGAGCTGATTTATACAATTTTGAAATAATTACAGTACATATATGTTGGAGAAAAAAAATCACATTAAAATCTTTTTTTTTTTTTTTTTTTTTTTTTTTCATATGAGCTGATTTATATAGGTTAGAAATAATCATTATGTGTGCTTTAGATATAACTACTTTGTCTAGATATTTTTATAAACTAAGCGTTTAACAAATTGAAGCCATCTACGTATTTCGGCGCATTTTATTTGTTTATTTTTAATACATCATATGTTTTATTATTATCAAATAATGTACTGTGTAATATGGTCAAATAAAGAAAAATAATCAAGTGTTTAATACTGTCAAGTAAAAAAAAAAAAAAAAAAAAATTCTTAACATTTACGAATTATTCTTTTTTTGAATGACGACTAAAATTAATTGTAATACGTAACTAACCCATCTCTAATGCATGAGTTTAACTCATTAAACTGTGCATTTTTTAATTAAAAAAACATGCATTTTAATTGATCTTGTTATTATTATTATTTATACACACCGCAGGATTCCTATATTATTTTTCTCTCTAAAAATGTCTCTCTAATGATCACATTTTTATTTTCAGTTTTAATCTTTTTTATGATGCATTAAAGTTTTAATTGATGTTCCAAATTAAGAAAATTTATTGACATTTTATTTACATTTCTGGCAGATTTTTATGAAATATTTCTATTTTAGTATTGACATTCTCTTATCTTTGATGATATATTTGCTTTTCCGATAAAAGTAAAATGTGAAATATTGATGTAAAGCTTGAACCATTACACGCGTAAGGTGTTTAGATCTGTGCGACGTGTTTTATACTTCCTATTTTTATTTCTCTTTGAAGAGTATATTAAGCAATTTGAAAAAGAATACGGTTTATGTTTAAATAGATTTTTCTTTACGTTTTACCAAATCTATATTTAAATGGATTATTTAAAAATAACTATTTTTGAAAGCAATTTTTAATTGTGTATGTATTTTTATAGTTTTGTATATTATAAACTTTATATTTCAATATATTTATGTTATATTTTTTCAGTTTGTTTAATGATGCTAATTATTTATGCATATAATTATGCCTTATAAATAAGGAAATAAAATAAATTTATCTAACTGTAAGATTTAAAAATATTTTCAGTGATTGTTTTTTTTTTTTTTTTTTTTTTTTTTTTTACTCTTAATTTTTATTAACTGTGTAAAAAATGAATTTATTTTCTATAAAGTATATTTATTTTCTATAAACTGAATTTATTTTCTATAAAGTACTAGATGTTAAACATGATTTAAAATACCTTGCAAATTATTTTTTCAAACAAAATTATATCAATATAGATAAATAAACTGTTGAACAATTGAAAAAAAAAATTAAGAAGGTTAAATTATTTGTTTAACAAAAGGTTTTAAAAAACAAAGTCAACAACAAATTCGGGTAACACTACATAAAACAAGGCAAAACAAAATGAACAACTTCTTTGTACTCTTCTATACCTAAAAGGAAAAATTAAGTTGTTAAAAGCATTTTATATATATGAAAAAAGATCATTTTATTTTGAATTTTTAAGATTTGAATGATGCACCGTAGAAATGAAAAAACAATAAATTTATATGAACATTTTATTTACGTTGAGAAATCATATTAGAATTTTTAATTTGGTATTTTTTATATTTTCTAAGAGTGACCTTGAATTTCAGACATGCAATGTCTCATACTTTATAGTAATGGTATAGTGACTAGTGCGACCTATATTATGGAATCTCATTGCAAACAAAATTCTTCAACGTATGAACTCTGGGGGCTTCACCACATATGCCTATGGCGAAGACTTCTCAATTGTCCTCTCGGGTAGAATTAGGAGGGATCTGGAGGACCAGGCCAAGAGGGCATTCACCCTGCTTAGCAAAATCCTTAATGAACTAGACCTATCCCTATCGCCAACTAAAACTCAGGCTCTCACTTACGTCTATCCTAGACAACTCCAACGAAATCCCGTGATGAGGATTGACGATGTCAGTGTCCGACACGTACAATAACTCAAAATCTTAGGCGGCAATGTCGACAGGAAGCTTAATTGGCTCGCTTATATTGGCGAGCTTAAATTAAAGACCCTTTCCCACTATCACAGTGCGACTAAAATTGTAGGAAGGAGGTGGGTATCTCCACCTCTTTTCTCAAAATTTGGTACACAGCTATCATTGATAAGATCCTTATGTACGGAGCAGCCATTTGGGGGGGGGGGGTCACCTGTCGACAGACGCAAAAACTCAACTCAACTCAACTCAACTCAGCCGCTCTCACTGTCATCACGGGAATTCCTCGTACCCATTTGCAAGCATATCGTAACTTCCTAAGATCAAATATTCTCCAACTTAAAAATAATGAAATCTCTAATTCCATACTCCCTAATCTCCCAATCTAATACTCCATCAATAGTTGGCAAATTTACTCGGTGAAAGATGTTGCTCCATTAATAACTAACCGTAATACAAACAGCTTCTCCCCCTCTGCACATGTGGCTGTCTTTACTGATGGATCTAAGACAGAGCACGGAGTTGCAGCAGGGCTTTGCGTTCTAGTCAATAACAACGTTATCCATCGGTGGGCAAGCAAGATAGATACGTACAACTCTGTCTTCCAGGCAGAACTCTATGCTATACACATGGCGGTGGAGTGGGCGGAGTCCAACTCCCACCTATACTCACAAATTCACATGTTTAGGGACTGCCTTTCTGGCTTGCTCGCTTTCGTTCGCCATAGGTGCAGACATCCACAAATAATAGCATTAAAACTCAACTATGTAATCTCAGACATCTTATCTCCTTGGCACACGTTTCTGCCCACAGGGGTGTCGTCGGCCATGAACTTGCAGATGAATTATCAAAAGCCGCTACAGAAGACATCGTGTGCAATTCTTCTCTCCCCGACCCACCATCTTATGTAAAACTAATAATCAGAACCCTTCTACACCAAAGTTGGCAGGATCTGTGGGACACCTCTGAGAAGGGTAGATACACATACAATCTGTTACCTAATATTTCTATAAACAATTGGAGCTTAACTCCTCCAGTGGCTGCCTTTCTCACGGGTCATGGCCCCTTTCCCTTTTACCTTAAGATATTTCACTGTCGATGTTCATTCCTGTGTTCTTGCGGCGAGGAGGGAACTACCCATCATTACTTCTTCGAATGCAGCTTAACTTCCCAATTTTACCTGAGATATCCCTCTCCTCAACCAGTTAACTGGATCGAAAACATTGTCACGGGTAATAGCTTAATTAACAAATTTAATAAAATTTACTCCTATCTAATGAACATTGCAAACTTAACTGACTAGTACCAACTTCCTCTCTTCCTTTTTCTTCTTCCTGCTTGCTACAGGAATACTTAGTCAAGTCTAGGAACTGACAGCCAATGTCTAAACCCTCTCATCAAATGGACCTTCCTCAACTACACCCAAGTCAAGACTAAGTATTGACAATCTTTGTTAAAACCCTACTTATAATTGGACTCTCCTCAGCCTCAAGATTTTCTATCATTTATGAACTAATCGCTCTGGACTGCCTGTAATAATATAGTGAACTAGTGACGCAAGTTTCTATAACTTGTACAGACTCCCTAAAGACTTTCAACAGAACCTCCATTAGTGCCCACTGTCGCGAGAGGCATACGCCTGGTACGCCACGTTACAATTTGGATTGTCCACTGTTCTCAACTTACTTCAGGCCAGCCGTCCATGTTCTCTTAATCTTAACCACCGCTCCTTGTCGCGTGGGAGACAACTGTCTCTAGCGCCCCTTGTAATTGTTTTGTTTTTAAATAAACGTTCCGGAGGAGGAGCCTAGCATAGCTAGAAGCGCTCAACACCGCTTTTGGACTGGTGAGCGGCACCACCTCCCTGTTAATCCCTGTTAGTTAGAGGACCAACACCAAATTAAAGAAAGTCAAAAATATTTTGGATTACCCTTTATCATAAAAAGCTACGCCTGCAAAAGACTTATAACATCAGAATATAAAATTCTTTTACTGTTTGCAATGTGTTTATACTTTTTTTTGTAGAAATAGTTATATATACATACATATGTATATATATATGTATATATGAATTATTTCCAAAATTATTAAATATTTTTTCAAGTGTTACAAATGCTCATAACAAACAAAAAAAATGCTATCAAACAAATCTTACAAAACTTACAGAAAAGTTGGCAAAACGCTACAGAAACATTATTTTGAAGTAAAAAAAAAAAAAAAAAAAAAACATACATTTAATTTTTGGTTGCAATATGAGCATTTTAAGTAAAAATTTTTAATTTGCATGCATGAAAAATAGCAACCTGATATGATGAAAACTATAGTATATGTAGGGCAACTTACGTCGAAATTTAATTTGTATATAACAAAAAAAAAAAAAAAAAAAAAAAAAAAAATCAAAAGAGTGACCTAGATTCTAGTTTATTTTATTTATTTATTTTTATTTATTTATTTTTTGTAAGAGTTATAAGGCTACATTTCACTTATTTAATTTAGAATTCCAACCTTCTGCCACATCCTGAAAAGTAATTTTTAAGAAATATTACTTACGAGCTCTAAACATTTAGAAAACAAATAAAGTTATGTTTATAAGCAAGAGTTACAAGCACTGACACATACCGTGTATTTAATTTGGGGATTCAATTATTTCACCCCATTTAAAACCAGTATTTTGTGGTCATCACTAAATTGTCTTCTTATTTTTTCTATATAAACTTCACACAGTGTGCTGATCGGATATAAAAGTTATTTTTTATTAAAATTATTTCCATGATGAATCCAGACAATTTTCTATTGATAGAAGTATAACATTAACCCTCTCGCTGCGCATCCCGCGATTTTCACGGGCAACGTAGAAGTAGCAAAATTTGCGCAACCCGCGATTATCGCGGGGATGCGTTTTTGCCGTCTATTTAAGTGTGCAACCCGCTCTTTCCCCGTTCATGGTTTCATTTCGGCTTTTCTGTAATGTTTAATTGTTTATTTAGATGTCGACTAACAGATGGCGTTAGTTGTCCACGTTTCTGCGAAATATAAAAGAATTTTTTTTAGCATTTTGCGCGCGCTTTTCAGAGCTCAAAGATATCTGGCAGGAAGCGTTTCGCGAGTGATATGACCTATGTTCCTGACGATATTTCCGACACTGACAGTAGTTCTGACTCTGATTCCGAGTATATTAATGATATTTATAGCGGAACTGATGAAAATTTCGAGGATTGCGAGGTCGGACTTTGCCTCGAGCCTTGTTTCGAAATTTATCATACAAAACTTCATTTCTAATAAATGTTTTGTAAGTATTTTGCATATTTTCATTAGTATATACTTTTTACCTTTGTATTTTATAAAATAAATCATAATTTAACCAAAATTGATTTTCAAAATTTTCCTTTTATATCATTATTCTTCAATTTCAATATTCTGACAACTTTTTTCTATGATCTAATTCTATATTGAAAAAAAACTCTTTTACAAAAAAAATTTGTATATTTTAAGTCTAAAATATATGTAGATTTGAAAAAAGTAATAAAAAAAATACGCAATTTTTGAACCTATTTTGATAAAAAAAATACGCAGCGAGAGGGTTAAATTTAAAAATAAAATTATTTTTTTTAACATGTGAGAAAAAGCATTTTTCTAATTAGAAAAATGTTCTAATTAGTACGTTCATTACGTATTTTGCATTTTATATGCTCATATTTTTATAAAGTGTACTTAAATAAACATTTAAATACATTTTTTCTTTTCAGGATCGCCACGCCATTGGCTGCAATTAGCAACTCACACACGCGGGCGGCGTAACTCAACGATTGTGCTATTACAGGGTTCGTACGGTCCTTATTTTTTCCCTGAGTCTTATACCAGTAAATGTTTTAGAACGATTTTCGTTATAAAATAAGTCTTTCTGATTAAGATGAATTTTATTGTTTCAGAATACTGGTGTGAGACTCAGGGAAAAAATAAGGCCCGTACGAACCCTGCTATAGGAGGGCTAAAACAAATAGATTTTTCCTCTCTCAAACGAACAAGATATTTGTAAAAACTAATAAAATAAATAATTTGTAAAATAATGTTAAAATAATATACAAAGGATATACGAATAACATATTGGTATACTTATTCGGTTTGAATTTATTATTGCATAATATTATTAAACTTATTAATTTTTTTCATATTTAAATTTATCATAAACATTTCAGTTATTTTCAGGGTTGAATTTAATTTAGCTAACAGTTTTAGAGATATTTTGGCAGTTTATCACAGGAACGGTAAAACAAACACATTATTTAATATTCATAATTTCACTATATTCTACAACTGTAATTCATATATTGCTTTAGCTAAAATGTTAAGTAAAACTTTTCAAGCATTCGAATGTATAAAAAACTGGTTGACATAGTTGGATTCTGCTCAATTTTTCATCATATATTCCTTCTTATAAATTTCTACTATAAGGCATATATTCACTGTTAAATTCATGCAAAGAAAGTTAGTTTGTTCGATCTCTCAGCAGGGGTAACACTGAAATGTTCTCCCATTAGTCTACATTACATTTGATTCGATGCATTTACCTTATCCTAAACTGCTGATTATATTTATTAAAGTTAGTTTCGTATTTTAGTTTTCATACCTTTCCATACTATTTCCAATGCAATAATTCTCATAGTGCACGTTTATATAAAGTATGAACTTATTCTTTATTGTCAAAAATTTTTAAATATCGAACTTACAATTTTTTAAATTAGAATATCCATAGTTAATCATATCCACACCTGTATCATAAAATATATTTTTTTTAATTTTCTAACATCGTTACGATAAAGTATTCCTCACGATGGGAAATTTTGCGCTCTTCTCCCATGTTAAGAAAATTAATTGAATTACGAAACTTTCAAAGTAGAAAGTTTATACTTAATTCTCTTCATGTCATCATCTCAAATATTTTAGGAGTATTCTTGAGTCTTTTGGATGGAAATAATTCTCATAATCCACGTTTATGGGTAATTTTTTACCTATTCTTCCTTCTTAAAAAAAAAAAAAAAAAATCGTAAATTTCGATTAACTTGCGAATTTTAAATTAGAATGTTGAAAGTGAAGAAAGTTATTATCAGTAGCATTAGTGATCTCATTAAACTGATCCATCCACTTTACGATCATTGCTTCTTGGGATACTATCTACACAGACTAACAATCTAACTAACTTAGGAGCTAAAGAACTAACAAAGCTAACGAATGAGCTAAAGAATTAACTGTCGAATTAACGAACGAACTAACTAACTGACAAACCTACAGACAAACAACACATTGATTCTGTGATTTTTGGATTCCTCACACCTGAAAACGTCTAATAACGTAAAAAATGCGAATTTGAAAATTTTCAAGAATATCTAAGTTTCCCATACGTATAATATAATATTCAGCTAAAATTTTGTCCGCAGTTGTGCAAATTTTCAAAATGAAAAGAATTATTATTATTATTATATATATATATTTTTAAATGCAAAACATATCTTTTAAATTTATCATTTCTCAAATAATGCTATAATTCAGCATTTGCATAAAAGTTAAAACTTATTTTAAAAATCCAAATTTGATATTTTTTAATTAAATAATTTTCTTGCCTTAACATAAATTTAAATAAATCTCATTCTTTTCCATTTTTTTTAAAGCTTAATCTATATTAGCATGTCTTAATACTTCTGAAAAACATGTATACCATGTTACGAAACAGTTATTTCTTTCGACTGGCAAAGCTATTATTATAGGGATATTCAGCTAAGGATGTTGATCCGACATGGTGGATTTAAATTTTAAATATTCATTAAGTGCTGGATCTTAAATTTTCGTCATTCTCATATGATGATAGTTGGAAAAGGAAATAAGGGGATTTTCGGCACACAGATCCCATTATCATTGTTTGAAAAATGGCACCCTTGAGAACAAGCTCGCTAAAATGCCATTATTCTGCATTAAGGGTAAAAATATTTATGTTGAGTTGTAAGGATTAAGGTACTATTCCTTCCTATCTTATATATGTTATTATTAACTCTTCTATGTAAAAGAAAATATATTTTTCATGCAATTGTTTTATTTTATATAGTTTTGGATACTCGTCGTTTTCCATCTTTGAAGTAATTAAAAAGAAAACGAAGTTGGGAATAAAGCTTATTTTTATTCGATTTTAAAGTTTTCTTATGTTAAGATATTTTATGATGTTTATAAATGTATTTCATTTATTTTATTTGCATAAGCTAAAAGCAATTATACTACATTATTTAGATAAATAATTTCATTTGTAATTAAACATATATTTACAATTTTTATTTTTTTCGAATAAACAATTTTTAGTACGATTTTAAATAGTGAACGTTATTTACAAATGCAATAATATTGCGTTGTATTTAGATTTGAGTTTGATTTTCGTTCTGTTTGATAGAAACTTTTTGATAAATAATAATAATATAGTACGCAATCTGCATAACATACACAAAAGCCCAGAACAATTGTTTGCGCGGAAATAGTTTGTATGGCCTTGCAACAAGCGGATAAATAAAAAATATAAATAAATAGAATGTGCGTCTGTAAAGTTTCAGTGAGTGGTGCGGAAAAATAAATAAATAAATAAATAAAAGTTTCTTAGAAAGGTGCACACATGCACAAACAGATATGTGTCAGTCTGTCTATCAATCAAATCCCAATTTTGTTTAAAACACACTTGAATAAAGTGACCATTCTAACAGAAAATGGGTAACAACTCGTGTCATAATGCAATGAAGCAATCAGGAATCCAATCAAATTTCTCTTTAGTAACCAATTAATACATACATCGTCAGGACATCTAAAGTGAAGACAGTTTATAGCTGGTTTGAAGAAATTGTAAAGCAATTCAGATACCTCTAAAATTTACCGGCCTATTCAGGATGCCTGTCAAATTTCCCGTAATAAACAACGAATGCATACAAAAAGACATCTGAAATTAAAATTGGCTTATATAGCAAATTAAAAAAAAAATATATATGTCCTTGGAGCTATTTTTTAAGGTATAATCTTTCGATCGTACATTGGAATTTAACTAAAACTGAATACATTTTTCAGTACATTGGAAACCATAAAGGTTCATCTAAAAGATAAGTAATGTAGCAAGTTTAAAGAAAATCAGTTCAATGTATTTTTAAGAAACCCACCTAGATTGAAAATTGGCCTAGCAAATCAAGATATATATCACTTTTCCTGAAATAACCAGCTAATACATAAAAAGGACATCTGAAATGGGTTT
Organism: Salticus scenicus; assembly: GCA_963930645.1. Lineage (NCBI taxonomy): Eukaryota > Metazoa > Arthropoda > Arachnida > Araneae > Salticidae > Salticus > Salticus scenicus. The sequence continues at coordinate 345,155,870 of OZ005650.1, read as the reverse complement.
CCCTACACCAAATATGATGAAAATTGTTTGAGAAGTTTATGAGATATGGATTTAAATTAAAATACGGTCTCCCCTTACTAAAATTTTAAGGTTTTATTTAAGGTTTTTTTTAGGTTTCTTTAAACAGGTATTTTACAGGTTTTAGAGGTATTTAAAATAAGGTATTATCAAGGCTTTAATGGTGCAAAATAAAGCCATAATAAAAGCTCTATTAATACCTCCACAGGTTTCTCACGAATACATTATGGTATTTTTCAGAAAGTTATTGCAGGTTTTTTATAAATACCAAAGGGTTTTCATAAAATACCATGACTCATGTAGCTATTTTTAATACACATACAAAGCTTTTTTTAAATACCTTCCCAATGTTTTTTTGAAGGTTTTTCCTTAGGTTTTTTTTAACAGGTATTTTACAGGTTTTAGAGGTATTTAAAATAAGGTATTATCAAGGCTTTAATGGTGCAAAATAAAGCCATAATAAAAGCTCCATCAATACCTCTATAGGTTAAGGTATTTCTATAAAATTTATTTCAGGTTTTTTTTAAATACCAAAGGGTTTTTATAAAGAACCATGAAGTGACGGCATCGGTATCATTTTGTATGTTTGATGCTGCCATCTAGTGAGAAATTACTGAACTTCTGTACTTTCAATCATTTTCTTTCACGCTTGCTCCGGTGGGGATCGAACTGAAGGACTTCGGGTTTGCAGTTGCGTGCTCTCACCAATCGGCCGGCGGGCTCTGATTACTTGGTTCTTGATTATTTAAAGTAGCGTTTTGAGATTAACCTATTGCCCGCTGGTGTTGCGTTCATGCAAGACCAGAAATAATCGCGCTTAATAGTTGACTAAAAAACGTATTTTTTTAGTATTGTTTTTTAGTGAGAAAAGAATAGATTTTTTTTATGACAAAAAAAAAAAAAAAAGATCTGAAAAATAGTTTTAAGTTTAAAATGGATTTCAAACGTGAAACACTGTTCAAACAAAAAAATTTCAATATCTTCATATCTGAATGTGTTTAAAGAACTTGTAAAATAAAATTTATGTAAAAAAAAATTTTTTACCGTTAGAAGCTTTTTATTGTGAAGCCCTAAAAAGCACAAAATAAAAATTTATTCTGGCAAAGAAATGCTACAAAGAAATGAAAGTTTCAACACTAAGAAAATTTTAGAGAAAAATATAGGTATTTCCCTTTTGCAAGGGATGAAAATTTTTAATGTTCAAAATATTTTAAAAAGCTTTCGAGACCAATATTCTTAGTTATTAGTTTTTGTATAATCATTAGTTAGGCTAGAAATTTCAAATGTCTCGAAAGCTTTTAATAATATTTTGAACATTAAAAAAAATCATCTCTTATAAAAGGTAAATACCTATATTTTTCTCTAAAATTTTTTAGTTTTGAAATTTTCCTTTCTTTGTAGCATGTCTCTGCCAGAATAAATTTTTATTTTATGCTTTTAAGGGTTTCACAATAAAAAACTTCTAACTTTAAAAAATGGTTTTTTTACTTAAATTTTATTTTGTGCATTTTAGTTAAAAAAAAAAAAAAAAGCTTCTTAAAAAAAAATAATCAAAATTACTGAGGATATTGTGTAGACAACGGAAGATTTTCTTTTATCGATTGACATTTTTTTATTATTATTATTATCTGCAAAAAAGTACCATATCGTCTTTCGAGGACCGAATCCAGGACCATCGAGTTATCAGCATGACGCTCTAACCAAAAGTTTAAGAACATTCAAGAAAACTCATAGAACATTCTAGAAAAATCTATCAAATACTTATATAAAAAGATATTTTTCTCGAATGCTTTTTGAAATATTTGGAATACTTAAAGTTTTTTATCTTTTGCAAAAAGAAAATATCTATACAATTCCTTAAAATTTTCTTGTTGTTGAAACTTTTATGATTTTATAGTATGTCTCTGCAATAATATTTTTTTTAATTATTATTTCAGGCTTTTTAGGGCTTCACAACAATAAAAAACTTTCAGTGTTATTTTTCATTTATTTATTTATTTTTATTTTTACTAAATTTTTATTTTATGCCTTTTTGTAACTCAAAAAGCTTCTTAAAAGAAACTATCGAAATTCCTCAGGATACTGTGTAGACAATGAAAGATTTTCGTTTATAAATTGACATCGTTTCTATTAATTTTCTGTAAAAAATTCACGCATCAGCGTTCGAGGAAGAAACCCCCGAGCATCGCGTTATCACCATGATGCTCTAATCAAAAGCATTAACGAGCGACGAAAAGGGTTGTTTAAATTTACACTAAAATTGAGGTGCCTTATTTTTCCGAGAGACACAAAGACACGATGACAAAAATCCAATTTCAATAAAAAGCTTCTAATATATATATATAACTTTATTTTTGTGTGTGTGTGCTATTTAGTATTTTAAAAAAAGAAAAAAAAAGCTGCTTAAAAAAACTCTTCAAAAATTCTTAGAGTACTGTGTAGACAATGAAAAATTTTCTTTTATCGACTGACATAATTTCTATTAATTATCTGCAAATTTTAACACATCGCTACCCCGGGAATCGGGAATGGAACTCACAATCATCGCATTAGGAACTTGACACTCTAACCAACTGAGCCAACCAACGGCAATAAAAACCGCTGACCTTTACTTTAACGTTGAGGTGCCTTGTTTATTAGCGTGACAGAAAGACGCGATAACAAAATCCAATTTCAATAAAAAGTTTCTAAAAAGCTTCTAAAAATATTAATTAATGTATTTTTTACTTAAAACTTTTTAGTTTAAGCTTTTTTAATATCAAAAATATTTTGCGTTTTCTAATATCTAAAAAGAAAAAAAACTTCTTTCAAAAACTCTTCTTGAAATACTGTGTAGTGAACAAAAAATTTTCTTTTATCAATTGACACATTTTTTACTAATTATCTGTAAAAATTAACCAGTTGGCCAAGAAGCGACAAACTGAGCAACGTATATTTAATTTAAAATGGAGGCGCTTTGTTTATTAGCGTGAGACAAAGACACGATGAGAAAGTCAATTTCATATAAAAAAATTCTAAAAATGTTGTCGAAATAAAACAGTTACTTTTTTAGTCATCTGTTGTTTTTTCTGTTTTATGCGCCCTCAAGGAAATTTCCGTAAACATTTATATTTTTTAATCCTATATTCTTATTCCACTGACATTGTACAAATATAACACTCTATTTTTAGTAAGATAAGACTAATTTTTATAATTTTATTTTAAATTATTGTTATATATGATTAAAACAATGAACTTTACTGTTTTTATTCAGAAAAAAAAAAAAAAAAAAAAAAAATCATTATTTCTAGTTTTGGTGGTTAATGGGTTAAAACTCAAATTAATTTTAAATGCGTGTTATTTTATTATTTATGAGATATATGTATTAATATTTATTATGTTTTTGATAAATTAATGGAAGAATATTAATGAATCTCAGATTAATTTTGAGTACAGAATAATTGTTTTATAGGTTTTATTATTATTATTATTATTATTATTATTATGTTTTGTTCCGTAGAAATTGAAACTGATAATTATTAATAATAATACACAAAATTGTTATTATTTTACTAATTAAAATATTTAGTCAATGAGTAATAATAAGTTAATGAGTAATAATAAATTAAAAATAAACTAAACTTAAAAAAAAAAGTTTTTGATTGCAAGTATAATGGAGGTATTACCTGAATAATATAAGAAAACTTATTATCAGCGATGTATTTAACCGAAACCTTGGAAAACTTCTATAAACCTAAAAACATGTAAAATTTCAAGAGATTTTTTTAAAAAACCTAAAAGAAACTTAGATGACGTTTCTTTTCGGAAGGTATTTTTTTAATCAAACTTCAATAAAAGCTTTTAAATGCCTGAAAATCTATATTAAACCATAAAAAAGGCTTTAGAAAACCTTAACCCTTTCTTTACCGTAGCTGGAATTTCAGTATGTGCTTAAAATACCAAAACGCCCGGAATTTTTTTGTCCACTTCTTTGCATGTCAAATGTCATCGCAAAAGGATCTATGGGAGGGGTAGAATCTAGGTTTTTCTATGGGAGAGGTAGAATCAAGTGAAACATCAGCAGTTTCCCTGGAGTAGGGTTTAAGAGAGAAATTCCATAGAAGACAACTTTGAAAGGGGAAATTAAATACTTTTCCAGAAGCAAATGTTAATCTCTTTGTTCATTGAATATGGTATCTCGGAGATATAGTATACCGGAGATATAGTATAGTATACTATCTTACTGTTGAACAGATAGTTTTCTCTGCAGATTGAAACATACAGATACTATCTAAAGAATTTAGAAGTTTTACTTGGAATAATCTTTACTATGCAAATCCATTGAACTTGAAAATAATGAATTAGAGCTTGAGATATGAAAGCATTGAAGGGCTTTAAAACTCGGATTTTAATCACTTTCAAAAAAAAAAAAAAAAAGAAAAGAAAAAAGAAAGAAATATATGTATTGTATATATATATAGAGAGAGAGAGATTGTACAATGCAGGTGGAGGATTTTTAAAACCAAAAATATGGAGGGATTTTGAATAGAATTGTGGACTGTATGGTTTTAAAAATCGCTGGTTTAAATTATATTAAATCATAAATCAGTTTAAAATGAATTTGAAGGACTCACCTTCCTTTCAATTGAATTAATAACATCATATTTTTGAAACAATGAATAAAAGCTTGAATAAATAAACCGAGTTGAATACAAACATGAATTATTGACTTTATTTCAGCTCATACGTTAGAATGAATTCTTCTAGCTTACCGCAAGAAAACGCAACCAAAAATTCACAACAAAAAGAACAAACTAGAATAGAACCGCAGAAAAGTAAAACGGTTCACAGCAAATTGAAAAGAATTATTTAAAGTATAACTAACAATCAATTGAAAACATGAATAAAATAAATAATAATAAAAGAAAAAAGAATTAATTTAGCGTTTAAAACACATTAAAATATCAATAAAAAGAATGAATTTAATCAATGCTTTATATTCTAAAGAGTCATAAATTGCATAGTGCTGCCATCTATTGTCAAAATTCAGAGTTATTAGAATTCTGAACATTCTCCTCCACCGGGAGAAGGAGTGTCACTTTAGTAATAGGGCGTTGAATTTCACCACTCTGAGTCCAAATGCTGACTACACGAACTCTATTATCAGGTCCTAGATAGGTACGAATAATTCTACCCAGCTTCCACTGGAGAGGAATAGATTGTGAATCATGAATAGCAACCAAGTCCCCAACTTGAAGATCAGTTCGTGGAGTGAACCATTTAGGTCGATTTTGCAGGTGATGTAGATAGTCTCTAGACCATCGCTTCCAGAAGTCTTGCTTCATTCGCTGGATTAGAGTCCAAAGAGAAGATAAAGTGAGATTTGGTGAATTTCCACTTTCTGGAATCTCAAGGAGTGGAACTCCTATCAGGAAATGTCCGGGAGTGAGGGCTCTAACATCGGATGGATCTGAAGAAAGTGGCGTTAATGGTCTGGAATTTAAGCAGGCTTCTATTTGACATAAAAGAGTAGTAAGCTCTTCAAAATTTAGAATGGTAGCCTTACAAGCTTTAATTAGATGACTTTTCGTCAATTTAATAGCAGATTCCCATAGTCCACCGAAATGGGGGGAATATGGTGGAATAAAATGCCAATTGATGAAGTTGCTGGCAGCAAAATTTTGAACATTTTCAGAACGAATGATTCGAAATAGTTGCTTAAGATAGTTAGCAACTCCTCTGAAATTTTTTCCGTTGTCACTGAATATGTCTGATGGCAGTCCTCTTCTAGAAACAAATCGTTTTAGGGATGCTAAGAAAGCTGATGAAGATAAATCTGAAACAGCTTCTAGGTGCACCGCTTTTGTGCACATGCAGACAAAAACACAAATATATGACTTCAATTTAACTTTAGATCTAGGCACATTTGGTTTAGTGATGAGTGGGCCAGCAAAATCTAGTCCCACCCTTGAAAAAAGTCGAGTTGGTGTTATACGTTCGACTGGCAACTCACCCATAATTTGTTGGCAAGTTTGTTTCTTCAAACGTTTGCACAAAATACATTCATTTAGAATTCGACGAATGTAAGAGCGACCATTTAGTATCCAATACTTTTGTCTAATTAGGGAAAGAATCAGTTGTGCACCAGCATGAAAGTGGTTTTTATGATATTGCTCAACAATTAATTTTGTAATGAAATTATTTCTCGATAAAAGCACTGGATATTTCTGATCTTGATTAAGTGACTTATGTTTGGACAACCGTCCGCCAACTCTGATTAAACCTTGGTCATCTAGAAATATATTTAAGGATAAATATTTGTTGTTGGTTGGTAAAGGTTGATTTTTCCTGAGCAAATTCAGCTCTAACGAAAACTCTTGTTCTTGAATCAATTTAAGAATATGTGTAATAGCACTTGAAACTTCAGGCGTACTGATAAGTCCAATACGTCTAGAATTACGATTACAACTACGAATGTTATAAATGAATCTCAAACACAATGCAAGGATTCTGCAAAGTTTTGAAAAAGAAGAGAATTTGAGTAGAAAATCAGGAAAGGTTTTATGACTAGATGTTGCAACATGACTTAAATTTTCTTCAGAATTTTTTGACTTAACATTTGAAGATTTGACTAGGAATAATGGTAACTTGACACTAGCACTAAGCCATTCAGGCCCAAGCCACCACAATTTGTGATGCAAAAGACTCTTCGGTAGAATGCCTCTTGAGGCACAGTCTGCCGGATTCGATGAACTCTCAACATAAGTCCACACTGCTTGTGGGACAAGTGATTTGATTTTGTTTGCTCGATTTGTTACGAACTGATTTCCTTTGGTTGGAGGAGATTCAATCCAATTTAAAGCAATTTGTGAATCGGACCACAAATAAAGTTTATTTACATTAAAGGTTAAAGATTCTAATATTGTGGAACTTAATTGTGCAAGCAAGAATGCAGCACATAACTCAATTCTCGGAAGCGTGACATGTTTTAAAGGATTAACTCTGGTTTTTGCAGCGACAAAGTTAACTGAAATCTCACCTAGAGAAGGTAGTGTCCGAAGGTATACCACTGCAGCGCAGGCCTTGCCAGATCCATCACAAAAATCATGGATCTCTATGTGGTTCTCTGGAGATGTTTCACAGTTCAGATATCTTGGTATGCCAATGGACTTTAAGAGTTCAATTTGAGAATCAAATTCTTGCCAAGTTTTTAAAATTGAAACTGGGATTTGATCATCCCAAGCAGACTTATCTTTCCAAAGCTCTTGCATCATGATTTTTAACATGATCGTGGTTGGAGCTAAAATCCCAAAAGGATCAAAGATTTGAGCTATCATTGATAGCAATTCTCGCTTGGTATGCACCGATTTGACGCCATTCAAATGAATTTTCAATAAGTCTTCTGTCGAATTCCAAACTAGGCCTAAGATTTTTTGGGAGGAATCTTCGGAAAATTTTACATTTTGCCTAGTGGATTTAAGATCTTCTGGTAGATTTTCAATGACTGCGGGTACATTGGAAGCCCATTTTCTAAGAGTAAAGCCTCCTTGATTTAAAACGTGATTTAGGTCTTTGACCAATTGTTTTGCTGCATCAATTGAATGCGACCCACCAAGATAATCATCCACATAAAAGTTCTCGAAAATTGACTGCGCAGCAATAGGAAATTCTGAACTATAATCTTTGGCTAATTCGTGCAATGTCCTTATAGCCAGGAATGGGGCACAGCCTGTGCCATATGTTACAGTCAATAATCTGAAACTCGCAATAGATTCATGTGGCTGGAATCGCCAAAAGATTCGCTGAAAGTCAACATGTTTGGGGTTTACCAATATCTGTCTGTACATTTTGGCGATGTCTCCGGTTAAGGCTATTGAATATGTTCTAAACTTAAGAAGAAGTTTAAACAAATCTGGTTGCAACTTTGGACCTATTTCAAGAAAGTCGTTTAAAGAGTGGCCTGATGTTCCTTTAGCCGAGGCATCAAATACCACCCTCAATTTAGTAGTTGTACTATCTTCTTTCAAAACCCCATGATGAGGCATGTAAAAATAATCTTTAGAATCAATTTCAGAATTTGGGACTGGTTCCATATGATGTAAGTCAATATATTCTTGCATAAAGGCATGGTATTGCTCCTTAAGCTCATGATTTTTATTAAGTTTGGATTCTAACAAATAAAACCGTTTTAAAGCATTTGATTGTGAGTCACCTAAATTTGGAACTTCTTTAAAGGGAAGATCCACCATGTACCTTCCAGACTGAATTCGTCTAACAGTTTTAGTGTATTTTTCTTCAGAACTGTGAATTGGTGTTGCAGCTGGAAGGGACTCAATTTCCCAAAATTTCTGAAGATCATAAGTTAACTGAACTGTAGCATGGCAACTAAGGACAGTTTTTGAATGCTGAAAATTGTTTGAATGTATGACACCCGAGAGTAACCATCCCAATTTGGAATTTAAAGCACATGGAGTACCTTTAGGACCCAGAATAGATTGCCCTAAAATTATTAAGGGAAATAAATCTGCACCAAGCAAAATTTCAACTTGACTCGAAACATAAAATTTAGGATCTGCTAAAGATAAACCTTCCAATATTTGATTTTACAAGAACCATAGCTGTCGATAACAAAGTTTGACAACTCTCTTGGGTACTGGTTAAACAACTAGTGTTGACAAAGGATGGACTTTCAATGTTGAGATTAGTATTTTCAATAACAGGTGGAGAATTAACTTTATTTTTCTCGAAATGGAGAAGTGTATGGTGCTTAGCATTACACTGTCGACATTTTGTCGAAATCAAACATTTATTAACGAAATGATTACCACGTAAACAATTTATGCATAGTTTTTTACCCTTCACAATATTCCATCTATCTTCAACAGATTTTTTAAGAAAGTGTGGGCACTTGAAAAGTGCATGCGATTCCGAGCATTCTGAACAGATAGAATTATTGGATTTTATATCTGAATTAGATATTACAGCATTAGAAACAGATTTTTTAAATAACACTTTTTGTTTACTTTCAGATTTAGAATAAGTACTATCAGTAATATCTTGCAAGCTTCTCGCTTGTTTTTCAAGAAACAAAATAAATTCATCATAGGTGGGAAAAGAATCACTATCTAAAGATAATTCCCATTGCTTCTTTAAATTATCATCCAATTTTGTTTGCAAATTATAAACAAGAATTAAATCCACAAATAAATTAAATTCAAATCCTAAACATTTCAAGTTACGTGTTGCTTCATTACAGTTATCTAATAAATCTAGCATAGATTTCCGACAATTTGGTTTCAAAGATTTCGAATTAAAGAATTTGTTTAACTGGGCATAAGCTAGATTTTTTTTATTATCGAATCTAGAAATTAGTGTTGCCCAAGCTTCCTTATAACTTGCTTCAGTTATTGGAAAGCCTTTTATTAACTTATTGGCAGATCCAATAACAGACGCTTTTAAATATTGTAATTTTTGCAAATCGGAAAGCTGAGTGTTCTCATGAATAGTGGTTAAGAATATTTGCTTGAAGCTTAACCAGTCTTCCAAATTACCAGAGAAAACAGGCAATTCGAATTTTGGAAGGTTGATAGATTGCTTCGAAACAGAATAAGAATTTTCATTAACCTGTGTTACAACTTTAGTGTTCTGAAAACAAGAAAGTTCTAATCTTGACTCTATCTCATATTTTATACGAGTAAGCTTCTCTGTCCATTTTTCGTTATCTTCAATTTCCTTTTTTAATTCATCTAAATCAGAAATAACTTCCTCAACTTCATTATTAATTTGTTCTAATTGAGTTTGCCTTTCATGCAAATGACCTTTCAAAATTTTTATTTCTTGAATGTCTAAAGGATCCGCTTCCAAAGCTTTTGTCGCTTTGTTTTCAAATTTAGTCACTGACGACCGAATAATAGTTCTTTTTACTTTTAGTTTTTCAATTTTCGAAGCCATTAGAACATTTTTTTTTTTTTCAAGTTTGTAAAATATTAATTTTTACTAAAAGATTTCATAATTTAATATATCTCCGGCTCTAGACGGGCCAAAAATATGGAGGGATTTTGAATAGAATTGTGGACTGTATGGTTTTAAAAATCGCTGGTTTAAATTATATTAAATCATAAATCAGTTTAAAATGAATTTGAAGGACTCACCTTCCTTTCAATTGAATTAATAACATCATATTTTTGAAACAATGAATAAAAGCTTGAATAAATAAACCGAGTTGAATACAAACATGAATTATTGACTTTATTTCAGCTCATACGTTAGAATGAATTCTTCTAGCTTACCGCAAGAAAACGCAACCAAAAATTCACAACAAAAAGAACAAACTAGAATAGAACCGCAGAAAAGTAAAACGGTTCACAGCAAATTGAAAAGAATTATTTAAAGTATAACTAACAATCAATTGAAAACATGAATAAAATAAATAATAATAAAAGAAAAAAGAATTAATTTAGCGTTTAAAACACATTAAAATATCAATAAAAAGAATGAATTTAATCAATGCTTTATATTCTAAAGAGTCATAAATTGCATAGTGCTGCCATCTATTGTCAAAATTCAGAGTTATTAGAATTCTGAACAGCAGGTTAAATTCTAAATGTACTTTTTCTTTTAAATTCTGAATGAAACAAAAAAATAAATAAATAAATAAAAAGTTACATGAAAAATGTACTCAAGAATTTTGATGGAAAATATTTTAAAGGAAATAAAAAAAAATTATCTTTTTTAATGTAAACGATTTTAAGTTAGCAATATCGGAATGAAATAAAAATGTTAACCGTAATAATAGTAAATAAAATAAATATTTTGAATAGAAAACAATACACTCTTTTCTTTTCTTTAAGAAATGTATTATATTAGATACCAAATGTTTTGTTTATCATGTATTATATTTTTGAGTCTCTTCATAATTTTTATGTAAAAAAAATAAACGAATAAAAAAATCAGAAATAAAGAAGAAGAGGAAAAAAAAAAAAAACTTTAAAGCTAATATAAATGTTTCTTGTGAATTAATATGAAATTGTAAAATATCGGTTCAGTTGCCATTTTTAATTTTAGGACCTACATTTTTATTCGTAATTTCATTATTGGAACGGAGGACTATATGTGTCAGTCTGGAGTTTTTATAGACCAGTTTTTTGTAACACCAAAATAAATTAGAAATATCAGTCCTATCGTTAAAAATTCGGTACCGAATGAAAGGGGCGATTTCTCAGAATCCAGAGGAACAAACAGTTTTTCGACATGACAATCAATATTCTTTTTAGATTAACTAAAGTATGAAATTTAGGTGGCAACACTTCGTTTTAATTCATTTCTGTCATTTTAAAAAGTACGTGGCTCGGTACAAATTCAGTACCAAACGAAAGGGGCGATTTTTCTGAATCTGAGGGGTACAAAAAATTTTTCGACGCAGCAATTATTTATATTTATTTTTATTAACTAAAGTATGAGATGTAGGTGGCAACACTTCGTTTTAATTCATTTCTGTCATTTTTAAAAGTACGTGGCTCGGTACAAATTCAGTACCTAACGAAAGGGACGATTTTTCTGAATCTGAGGGGTACAAAAAATTTTTCGACGCAACAATTATTTATATTTATTTATTTTATTTCATTTTTTCAATTAACTAAAGTATGAAATTTAGGTGGTAATACTTCATTTTAATTCATTTCAGTCATTTTAAAAAGTACGTGTCCCAGTTTTACGGTCAAAAAATGAGATTAAAAATAATATTAAAAAATAAGAACAAAAATAAAATTTTTATAGATTGAAATTAATAGTCCTCCGTGCTAAACTAAATTCTTCCTTTGACAGAATTCTTAATTTATTTTATTTTTTAATTAATTAATTTTTTTTTCTCTCCCCGTACCATTTAAAAAGTTTGGGGAATACACTGTAAGCAATCACTAATAAGATTAATCAATGCTGTAAAATTCCTTCTGTAAATTTTAATTTACCATTTATTCATAACTTTAATCATAACCTCTCTATTTTATCATAATTATTATTATTTATTACTTACGTTATAGGTGTTTACTTCTAAATATTTAAAAGATTATAATTTAAAAGGAAGTATTCAAGAAATAAGTTCATTCAGTTATTCCCCCCACTCCCCCCCCCCCCCGAAGAAAAAAGGTGATTTTTTTTAATGCATATTTTTTTTTATTTATATCTTACATCAATATCGTTACATGATCTCTTTTGTTAGTGAATTTAGTTTGACATATCTTTTCATTGACGAAAGACTTATAAAATAAATTTAAATATAGTTTTTCAGATACATATGTGAAATATGAGATTTATTGTGTCTTAATTTAATTGTTTTATAATTTATTTATTAAAAAAATATCTCATTTATGTAATCATCAAATATATTTTTTAATTTAGATTGTTATTATTATTATTATTATTATTATTTTATTTTTTAATTGAAATCTAAAATGTTTAAATTTTCCTTAAATGTAGAAGAGAATTTTATTACTAAAAACCTACTCTAAGTTGTCAGGTACAAGTTTAGAAATATATTATCATTATTAGAAATATAAATTTTAGTAAGGGAGGTTTCTGATGTTTTAAAAATAAAACCTAAATAAAACCATTTTTGATTGAGGTATAACGTATAACGGAGGTATTTTCTGAATATCATGGAAAAACTTAATATCATCGATGTATTTATCCGAATCCTTGGGAAATCTCTATAAAACCTAAAAAAGGGCAGGTTTTCAAAGGTTCAAAAACTAAAACTAAAAAAATACGTTTTTGGTTGCAGGTATAGTGGTGGTATTATTTAAATACAATAGGAAAACTTATTATCATCGATGTATTTATTTGAAACCTTTGGAAGCCTCTATAAGACCTAAAACAGTGCAGGTTTTAAAAGGTTTTAAAATTAAAACCTTTAAAAAACATTTTTGATTGTAGGTATAGTGGAGGTGTTATCTAAATACCATAGGAAAACTTACTATTCTCGATGTATTTATCTGAAACCTTGGGAAACATCTATAAGACCTAAAACAGTGCAAGTTTTAAAAGGTTTTAAAAATAAAACGTTTAAAAAACGTTTTTGATTGTAGATATTATCCAAATGCCATAGGGAAACTTATTATCACCGATGTATTTATCCGAAACCTTAGGAAACCTCTAGAAAACATAAAACCACGTAGGTTTTCAGGAGGTTTTAAGAATAAAACCTAAAGAAAACTTAGATAAGGTTTCTTTTCAGGAAGTATTTTTTAGCGAAACTTCAAAGAAACCTTTTAAATACCTGAAAACCTAGATAAAACCATAAAAAAAGTTTTAGAAAACCTTAAATTTTAGTAAGGGTCACTTACGGATTTCTATGTACCGTTTCCGGTTTTCAAATGTTTACCAAAAGTTCGCAATTTTAGCCGTATACTAAATCTGTCTTAATTCGAAAGCTTTTTTTAATGCTCTATATTTTATATTTTTATATTTTTATATTTTTTAATTTTTATGATATTGGGAATATTCCTACCGATACACACACACATGTACACGCACGCATACACACACGAACACGCACTGACCAATTTCCAAAATACACATTTTTGAGATGAAGAGACCTTAAAACGTGTAAGTTAGTTAAAAACTCGATACAGAAATTTTTGACTGTATACAATACATCAATTATCTACGGTAGTTGAGAAATGTAAGTAAAAAATAAATGATTCATCTCCAAGATTTTCATAAATTTTTCAGAGATATTTATTTATCCCTTTTTTTTTTTTTTTTTTTTTCTCTCTTCCTCCGATGAATGATCATCTATCACATATTTTAAATTGTCATTTATCAGCTATTATTTCCATTAATTTAAAAGAAGGGAACTTTTTTTTAACTCTCTTTCCATAAAATCCATTTGTCTCCTCCAGCAAACTGTGCAAGTCTTTTAAAGAAGAAAAGTGAAGTTTTATATCATTTAACTCATATATCAATAAAGGAAGACATCTGGAGCAGGAGAAAACCATCTCTAAAGTAATTTTTATTGGGTAATTGAAAGCGCCCGCTTTTATTTTTTATGGAAGTTTTATTGTTTCGAAAAATATATTTATATCTACAAGTTTCGAAATTTACTGGCCTTCATTTCTATTTTATTAAAGAAGTATAATATGTTCATTATAAGAGCTCAAAAGTACGAAAAGAATTTTACACATATACTAGCATGTCTACCAGACGTTGCCCAAGCTACAGAAGAGTTATAATATTTTCTCTGTCTGCATGGGAGAGGTGGAGGTTTATAGAACTATTTTTATTCGACCGGGTATCACATGAAAATGGCTGGACGGAATTCAGTGACACTTGGCTGGAGTTTATATCTGTACCCAATTTAAAATTATATCCATCGATATTTTTTAAGTTTTATTTAGATTTACAGATATGAGCAAAGAAACCAACTCTGAAAAAAATTAAAAAATAAAAACTGTATGTAGGTATTTAGATAATGTAAAATAATTTCATTTCACAAAACCCTCGACATTTTTGTTGATGTTGTTTTCTTTTATGTAAACTCTGCATTCTGTTAAACAGACGATATCTTTCCTTATTTTTGAAAATTATTTTAAAAAATTATATTTCTCTTTGAAAGTTAGATTGTTTTGTATATAAAACGCAATTTATCACAAGCAATGGTGATGAGATATTCTGTAAACAAAGTTTTGTAAGTCTGATTTTATTAATATAGATATTTCAACAACCTCTTTTCCCATTTTCTTCTTTTGCGTATAACTTTTAAACAAATAAAGATAGGGTCATAAAGTTTAGATATCATGTTTTTTGTCATATTATTAATTGAATTTTATATAACATTATAACATATAATTTTTTATCTAATAATTACTCAGTTTTTCTCAAAAGTAAGCTTTGGAAAAAACAAAAGAATTCAATAATTGCAGAAATGAGAACTTAATGAAAAATGGTGTTCAGGATGCATTACAGATAGGTGAAGGTGCACATGCCTTCACCTAAATGTTAAACTAAATCCTGATTTTTCTTTCTGTATTCACCTTTCTTTAACTTTTATAACAGAGTTTTAAAATATATATATATATATAATTACTAATTTATAAACTATGAGCATCACCAGAATAATAAAAATGTCGACAAATAATTTTGTAAAAGGAAGAAAAAAGCAGTACCAGAAAAAATAATTACAGGAATTTAAAAAAATCCGGTTTTAATCTAGCACATGGATGCATGTGCGTTTTCACCTATCTGTAACGCATATTTCAGACCATTTTTAATAAGTTTTCTTTTCTAAAATGTTTGACAATTTTCATGTTTTCAAAGTTTTTTTTTTTTTTTTTTTTTTTGAGAAAAATTGAATAATTATTAGTCTAAAGTTATTACTTTTGCTAAGATTATATTAAATTTGATGAATAATATTGTTACGAAATTGTAAATAATTGTGTTTATTTTTGTATAAATTCTTTCAAAGAGGCTTAGTAAGTTGATAAAGTGCTAATTTTGTGCATTTCTAGTCGTTTTAGCGTTGAAATAGCCTTATTTTCCCTTAAAAACGCATTAAAAAGCCCCAGTAATGCACGTAATGGATTTGGCGCCAAATTTGGCGACTTTTTCCCACCTTGGCGATTTTTTTGGCGACCTTGGCGAGAAAATCCTTATATGGGATATACCAAATATGGAAGCTGTAAGTTGATTGGTTGACCACTTTCTAGAGTTTTCTCGAAAAATCTGGGCTCCATGGAACAGCATATAAGGAGCGCTTCCTCGCCAAGGGCAGTTAGTTCAGTTCAGATCTCAGCGAGCTTCGCTAGTGCTTGCATTGCTCTTGAGCCTCTTTGAGAGAGACTTGCTTCAAGTGTTATTGGTATACAGTTTGTACTGTGGATTTGTTATTGACAGCTGTTGTTTAAGCTGTGTTTACTGTTTGAATTGAAGCTGATACTTGGTTTATAGACCTGCATTTTTCTGGAATTTTCTGTGAATAAATTACTGAATTTTTGTACGTTTGGCCTTTCATTCTCAGACAACTCACGAACCCCCAAGTACGCAACATTTCTGGTGTCAGGAGTGGGGTTGTCTGTGAATGGTGATAACGAGAGCTATGGAGCAAGAGATGAAAAAAATTCTAGAAAGCTTAGCTACCCAGATGAATGAGATGAAAGTTAGCCTGAGTCAAGAGATGAATGAAATGAAAGCCGGACAGGAAAAGATGGAAACCGGATTGATAGAGAAAATGGAAACAGGACAGGAAAAGATGGAAACCGGATTGATCGAAAGAATGAAGGAAGGACAAAGAGAGATGAAAGAAAGTATGGAAACATCGCAAAGAGAGTTGAAAGACGGTTTGACTGAAGAAATGAAGGAAATGAAAGACAGTTTGGGTGAAGAAATTAAATCTAATCAAGAAGAGATGAAGAAAGAACTATCATCAGTGAGAGACGACTTAGTAAACGTGAAAGAAGTGATAGAGTGTAAGTTATCAGACGTGGAAAACAGAATAGATGGAATAGAAGAAAAAGTTATGAAAATAGAAGAGAGTTTTGAAGAGAAAGCCATGAAGATAGAGGAAAATGTTATGAAAGTAGAAAGGAATTTTGAAGAGAGATTTATGAAGATAGAAGAGAATTTCGAGGAGAAAGTCATGAAGAAAGTAGAGGAACATCTGGAGAGAAAAGTAGAAGGGAAGTTAGAATCCATGCCCCAGGAAACTGAAAAGAAAGAGAGAAGAAGCCAGAATCACGAATTTATTAAGCTATCTACCTACGACGGCAGTTCCTCCTGGCATGTATATAAGACGCAGTTCTCCATCGTGGCTGAAGCAAACGGCTGGGACTCGGTTGCAAAGACGGCTCATCTGGTAGGGTCGTTGCGGGGCGACGCCGCAGATATTCTGGAGACCCTTTCGAAGGAACAGCGATATGACTTCGATGCTGTAACCAGAGCACTAGAGCTACGTTTTGGAGCGAAATGGTCCAAAGAATATAGTCGACTCCAGCTAAGGTCCCGTCGCCAGAGACCAGGGGAAAGCTTACAAGAACTGGCATCAAACATCCAGAGGCTTTCACATTTGGCTTTCTCAGACTGTCATCCTGAAACACGCAATGATCTGGCTCTAGAATATTTCATTGATGCTGTCGAAGATCCAGATATTCAAAAAGCCCTCAGACTCTCCGGCGTGAAGGATGTGGAGTCAGCCTTGGTGTATGCCCTAAAGCTCGAGACTGCCCAACAAGCCTCCTGTGTACATCGCCAGAACAGCACAGCAGACAAAGTGAACGGCTCTCAAGAGGATCTTAAAGAGATTCAGGAAATGATTGCAGAAATTAATAGAAGACTACGCATTCTTGAGAGGAAGAAAGAAGGGAAGACTCCAACAACTAAATGCTGGGGCTGTGGAAAAGACGGGCATATCAAACGAAGCTGCCCAGTAAGAACACCTAGAGAAGCAACCAAGAATGTCCCTGAAGTATGCCACCCAGAAGGAGCTCTTCGGGAAAATTCAGATGCATTCTTGCGGAAGCCTCCATCTGAAGAACATAAATACATCTCTAAAACCGAGGATAAACACCAAAGAATAAAGCCAGTTGTTCGCCAAGTTACTGTCGCAACACCATCAGAACAAGATCCCGACCCATGGAGTGACGAAGAATTTAGAAAAGCCCAGATGGAAGATCCTGACATAAAGCCAATATTACAGCTGAAGGAGACGACCAGCAACAGACCTATCTGGCAGGATATTTCCAGATTTAGTCCCATTACGAAAAGTTATTGGGCACTTTGGGACTCTCTTCATATCAGAAACGGCGTATTATACAGAAAGTGGGAATCTGATGATGGGAAAAGCTTCAGATGGCAGATTTTATTACCAAGATCAAAAATTCCAGCTGTTTTAGAACAACTGCATAGTAGCTCTACCGGAGGCCATTTTGGGGTAATGAAGACTCTGCAGAAAGTTCGGGAGCGCTTCTACTGGTGCAAGGCAAAGGAGGATGTGGAGAAATGGTGTAAATCCTGTGATGCTTGTGCGGCACGTAAAGGCCCGCAGAAACGAAGTCGAGGGAGACTGCAACGGTATAACGTGGGAGCACCATTTGAACGAATTGCAATCGACATCTTGGGTCCTTTGCCACGGACCTCCAGTGGAAATAAATACATCCTCGTCGTGATGGACTATTTCACCAAGTGGCCTGAGGCATATCCCATTCCCAATCAAGAGGCATGCACAGTCGCAGAGGTCGTAGTGCAGCAATGGGTGTCAAGGTACGGCACGCCCCTACAACTTCATACCGACCAAGGTAGGAACTTTACCTCTGATGTTTTCAAAGGACTGTGTCAACTACTTGGCATAGACAAAACCCGGACAACACCTTTACATCCCCAGTCGGACGGCATGGTCGAGAGGTTCAATCGTACCATCCTGAATAACCTCTCTCTTCTAGTATCAAGGAACCAGCAAGATTGGGACTTGAAGTTGCCATTGTTCCTGCTGGCTTATCGAAGTGCTGTCCATGAAACCACCGGCTACACTCCAGCCCAGATGCTGTTTGGACGTGAACTTCGTCTCCCTTGTGATCTCCTGTTTGGTTGTCCACCCGATGCGCCTTCATCGCCCGAGGAGTACATCCAAGATCTCCAGGCACGATTTGAGGACGTTCACAACTTTGCTCGGGAGCGAATTCACATTGCATCGGAGAAAATGAAGACAAGGTACGATCTAAAGGCTACGCAACATGAGTTTCAGGAAGGAGAGAAGGTCTGGTTGTGGAATCCTGTTCGACGCAAAGGACTCTCTCCCAAGTTACAGTGCAGCTGGGACGGACCATACACAGTCTTAAAAAGGCTGAATGATGTAGTGGTGCGGATCACTAAAACACCTTCATCAAAACCGAAGGTGGTGCACTATAATAGGCTAGCCAAGTACCACAAGTAACGGTAAAATTAAAATTTAAAATGTAAATACTTGTAAAATTTGCGCATGCGCACTGTAAATATTTGTATATAAATATTTGTACATATTTGTGAATTTTGTAAATATTTCCCACTTAATTTATATTTCTATGTTATCTTTATGTGCAACTTAGTTTTTGTGTTTTAGATTGTGTAAATTTGTTTAGTTTCGCCTCTTGACCAAGGGTTGCACTGCCCGGGACGTGCAGTCCTTGGGAGGGGGGCAGTGTTACGAAATTGTAAATAATTGTGTTTATTTTTGTATAAATTCTTTCAAAGAGGCTTAGTAAGTTGATAAAGTGCTAATTTTGTGCATTTCTAGTCGTTTTAGCGTTGAAATAGCCTTATTTTCCCTTAAAAACGCATTAAAAAGCCCCAGTAATGCACGTAATGGATTTGGCGCCAAATTTGGCGACTTTTTCCCACCTTGGCGATTTTTTTGGCGACCTTGGCGAGAAAATCCTTATATGGGATATACCAAATATGGAAGCTGTAAGTTGATTGGTTGACCACTTTCTAGAGTTTTCTCGAAAAATCTGGGCTCCATGGAACAGCATATAAGGAGCGCTTCCTCGCCAAGGGCAGTTAGTTCAGTTCAGATCTCAGCGAGCTTCGCTAGTGCTTGCATTGCTCTTGAGCCTCTTTGAGAGAGACTTGCTTCAAGTGTTATTGGTATACAGTTTGTACTGTGGATTTGTTATTGACAGCTGTTGTTTAAGCTGTGTTTACTGTTTGAATTGAAGCTGATACTTGGTTTATAGACCTGCATTTTTCTGGAATTTTCTGTGAATAAATTACTGAATTTTTGTACGTTTGGCCTTTCATTCTCAGACAACTCACGAACCCCCAAGTACGCAACAAGATAACGAACATGCCATTCAAATGTTATATTTCTACGTTCATTTGTTTAAAAGTCACGCGCAAAAGAAGAAAACTAAAAAACAGGTTATTGCTTTATATTTGTACTCTAGTGTATATACTGGGTTATTCAAGATAGATGTTACAGCGATTATCTCTTAAACTAATAGTCGTAGAAATATATTTTCAGTTATAAAATTGGTTAAAATAAACAGTAGATTTCAAATATGATATTTTTTCTTTTCTACAAGAGGTTGTATACATATTAAAATACGAAATTTATTTTTTATATCACCCCCCCCCCTTTCTATGACTTATAAAGTTATTGCCTTTGGTCTAAGAAGAAAAGAAATTTGGTCTTGTTACGGTCTTGTGCAGATATTTCTTTTGATATTTCTACATGTTAATACGCGCTAAATATTATGAAATTAAGATATATTTTCAAATAGCAATAAAAGAAATTTCTATAAAAATGATAATTATTGTTAATTGGTTTACAAGGTCACATAAATATTTGTATAATATCATTATTATTTTACACATTATTAAATTTTGTGTTATCGTTCGATATAGTGTACAAAATATAGAATAAAGGAAAAAAGATCCCATAACAAAACTGAAAATTCCCTCCATTTATATCTCACAAACTATCGGATTACCTTGTGTGGCCCTGTAAAACAATCAATAGCCATGGTAATTTTTTTTTTTTTTTTTTTTGGGGGGGGGGGGGTGTTAAATAAGCGTTCCGGAGTAGGGGGCCTAGCATAGCTAGAAGCGCTCGACACCACTCTTAGAGTGGTGAGCGGCACCTCCTCCTTGTTAAATCCCTGTTAAATATAAAGATATTAAACCAGATCAAAAAAATGCTTCTAATAGACCTTCCGTGTATCAGAATTCTTTTGTGAATATACATACCCCTAATGCTATTTGAACTGAAGTCAGAAATTCTTTTACTTTGTTGAAAATTGCTAAAACTATCCTGGTGTTTCCTATATTAGATATTAAAGGTTTCTATTACTTAAACTAATCATGGTAAATTTAAAAATTTTCTTTATAATTATAATAACCAATCAGGTTAAAATATTTCTATGTGTACCTCCTTTTCCTTCTATTTTAAATAAGATTTTTAATACTTACCCTAACAGCGCTCTGATCCATAGTACATTCTACGGATGTCTATTGGATGTATTTTCATCCTCACGATATCCTGAGTATGCCTTTAGGAGAAAATATGTTGTTAGGGTAAGATTTAATCTTAATACTTAAGAGTTTTAATATGGATATTTTCCATAAAAACTCGTTAATAACTTTAAAATGAATGATTGGGCAGTATTTATGTTAATAAAATGAAATTTTATCTTGCAGTGAACAACAACAAAAAGTTTGAAAAAGAAAATCCATTTCGTTAGGTGTTGTACTAATGCATAAAATTGAAAATATCTTTGGCATAAAGGGTTACACTTTCTTGTCTGAGAAAAATCGTCTGGCTCACCATGAAAACTAATTTTATGTAGAAGATTATAGGACAAAGTTTTGTGAATTTCAAAGCGTACTAGTTTTTAAAATATATTTAACTTTTCGATTTAAATTTAGGCTCCAATAAGTTAAAAAAAAAACAAAAAAAAAAAAAACTGAAATATTATTTATTGTTTTTAATAACGGAAAAGTTATATCAGAAAGCAGATAAACTGTTAATGTAACAAAATTCTTTAAAACATATCAACAAATGTGATAAATTTAAATATTTTTCTGACTGTAAAGCTTTCTGAAAAACTTAGTTTATAAACTTGATAAAGTGAATTATGAAATGAAATGGTATTTCAATAAAATTTGTTTAGCTGAATTATTTGAGTGAAATTTTGAATAGAAATATTATGACGTTATATAATTTTTTTTAAAATAATATTCCACATAAAATATTAAAAAAAATTAACGGCTTTATACAGTTTAAAAAATTTTCATAATCTGAAAAAAAAGAACGTTATGCGTAATTAGTATATCATTATGCGGAAATTAATCGTAAATAGTTAAGAAATAAAATTTAAAAATGCTTTAATCTTTCATGCAGAAACAGATGGACACAAAATTGGTAAAATCAATATATAGTTTGTTTCATCATAAAGGTATGAGATATATAATGATAGACTGACAAAAAGATTTCTATGCTATATATGCGTAAGTATTTTTTCCAAGAAAATTTGTGTCACAAAATATTTTGATGAATAAACCAGATTTATAAAGTTCCTAAACTTTTACACGCGTTTTATTATTTTGTTACAGCTATTTAAAATCAGTAACTATGTAAATACTATTATAGCATTGAAACATTCAATTATTATTATTATTGTTATTATTATTTTAATAGTGATATTAGTATAATAAAACGGGTTTAACATTTAAGAAATATTGCAAGCAATATGTATGACAATACGTACAGTATTTTTTAATAAAAATCGCAAAATAAAATAAACATAATGTAATAATAAGATTAAAAAAATTTAATTAACTTAAACATTCTTAACAGAATTTTGAAAAATGATTTAAAAATAAATATTTTGAAATCAGTGAAAATATGAAATTGAAGATGAAAAGGAAAAATGCTAGGCGATAAATTATTTTTTTTCTATTAGTGAATTTTTATATAAAAAATCTTATCATTCAAGCAAAACAATTTTCAATGATACTTTCCGTAACAAATGGTAAAAATACAGTATCATTTTCTCGTAAAAATGTTTTTTTGTAGCATTTTAAAGCTATTAATTTTAGTTTTATCATTCCCTTTTTTATCAGGTATTGGGAAAAAAAATGAAGAAAAGAAAACGTACGCAGTCGACAATAAGCGAAAACCAATATGCCAGCAGTTATTAATGAGGAATTTACTTTGTTAAAAAGAAAAGAAAAGAAAAAAGAAAAGTACAACAAAATTTTTTGAAATTATATGAATTGGGAGTAAATTACTTTTCAGAATTTCGGAAATGTAATTATGTACATATGTATATATTCTCTACCCATACATGTGTGCTGTACTTATTTAGCACATTCAGCATAAAAATGCATTGATATACTAATTGTAATTGAGGAATGAGAATTTTCTGAGTAAACTCTTATATTCCTAAAACACGAACTAATGAAAACACATAAAAGTAACCAATACATTAAGTATAGTAAGTTTTGAAGCATACTTTTAAAAAATTAGTACGTGATTGAAAACTGGAAACAATATGTTTATTCACCAAAATATTATCAATCACAATGAATGTTCCATAATCAACTCAATTCAGAACAAATTTCAATCCTTTTATCATTTCCTGAACAAAAAATGCATATTTAAGTCGCCATCTATTGGCTATATTTTAAATAAAACATGAAAATTTATTTATTTTGTGTAATGTATTTCATGTTTCTTATATTGTTTGATAAAAAATAATGAGGACTTTTAATGATTAGAAAAATAAGTTGTCAAAATACAAATTTATTTTGAAAAATATAACAAACGCTTTAAATAAAACTGATAATACTGCAGAGACTTTAAAATATAAGCCTTAGTAATGAAACAATAAATAAATAGTAAAAGACTTTTAAAATATAGTTAAAAAAAAAGAAAGAAAGAAAGAAAAGATAAAGAAAAAAAAATGCATTTATTTAAGTCTAAAGTTATCGTCTAGTAGTAGTAAATGTTTATGGCGTAGCGGGCACTCATCAACTATCGGACAGTTTTGTCTGCGATTATCGAACACTCTACTCGGGTTGGGTTGGCTGCAATCACAGAGTGGATCTTTTTGGGGGATTGCCAGGTCGAGAAAGGTATTGTACTCGGAGTAGGACAGTCTTCAGTTTTTCGACAGTTTATTCTGCCTGCAATTATCGAACTCTTTACTTTGTTTACGCTTCTACCACACTATGTATGTTTTGTCTTCTGAACTAGTGGAAATTTTACACTTAATTCAACTTCAGACACCACTCCGGTTATGCATCACAGCCAGAGGATGGTTTCATCCTCTGGCTGTGATGTTTACATCCCATTTGTGGCTGGAACTAGCAACCTTTGGAATCAGGGTGTGTTTGGGGAATTGAGGAAGCTAGGTCATATTGCGTATATGTCTGTGTTAAGAGAGAAATAGCATGTATGTATGTATGTGCTTATAGAGGGTGATTATAATTAAATTTGCGATTTCAAAACGTTCTAACTTTAAAACTACCTGTCAGAATAATTTGATATTTTACTAGAATAATCATGAAACACAGCCCCTCCCCTTTTTTTCCGAAGGAAAAAATATTTCCAATATATGTCATTAGATGGCGTTTTCAGGGCAATGCCAAGAAAAATGCCTGAACTGATTCGTTAAACACAGAATGTTGTTAGCCGAAAGAAAATAAGAGATTCCAAGGATTTATGAGAAATTTATTAACGAAAAGACAATAGTAGGTAATTTTAGGGAAAACAATGATATTGACAAGAGAAAAAGATTCAGAAAACACTTCACGAATGATTAACGCAAAAGTTGTTCGATGTACCCTTTGTCTTGTTCTACTACTAGTTTGAAGCGCAAAACGGCATGTTTTACAACAGATAGGAGAGTATCTGTTCTGAGGTTATGAATGTGGTGCGTGATGCTTGCCTTCACGTCGGCCTGATTCGCAATTCGCCGACTGTAAACTAAATTCTTGAAATATCCCCAAAGCCAGAAATCACACGGGGAAAGGTGTCTGCAGTGCGCATATCCTGTATTAGTAATTTCTACATCTCTACACCAGAAATGTTAACTCTGACAACGGTAGCCCTTCCCCACGCAGAATTATTTGTCAAATAAAGCTGTTTCGAATCCTAATTTGAATTGTTTTAACGTAGATTTACATAACAGTAATCAATATCTTACCCCTTAACCCTTTAAATTTCAGTACTTAATTTCTTTTGAAAATAGCTAATCTAATTTAAAAAAGGGCTGATCATAAATATGCAAAAAGAAAAAAGTTACATTTTTAATTTTCGGGAAATGTTTGGTTTGAAAGATCTATAAGTTAACTTTATAAAATTTAAATAATATTCAAAATAATAGATAAAAAACTTTGTGAGTGAACGTTATAAACCACTAAAAGTCTGAAAAATTGTTTCAAGATAAAATAATAACCCAGCCTTTCCTTAAGGGAAACAATTATTAACGAATGCATCGTAAACCAGAGAGGCGCACACGCGCCTGCTAAACATTTTCAAATGACTTATACATTTAGTTACCTCTGAAACATCATACGTTGAATTTTGGACTAGTGCTGCTATCTACCGAACATAAAAGGAACAAAATTTTTCAAATCTAATAAAACAAAGAAAAAATATTAAAAATCTGCTGCCTGAAGGTTGAAAATGCATGATTTTGTTGTGTTTATTCTTCCATTAATTTTATGGAATCCACAATATTTAAATTAAATCTTTGTACAAAATTATTCCATTTTATAAACTTATCTACAAATTTGCATTAGAGCCAATTAACTCAGATTACATATAATGCAAACTCAAAATAGCTTAAATTTGATAAATTTATATTTAAATTTACTTTAATTCCTCATTATAATAACTAAACATTTATTTTACGAAATAAATGACACGAGAAAGTGTTTTAAATTAGTAAACTGATTTTACTTTAAGGATTTTCATTCACATTGCAAGCAGAATAAAAATAAATAAACAATAATAATCGCAATTGAAAACAAAGTAGCATTAAATGATTAAGTATGCTATCAAAATGTTAATTAATGTTCTGTAAACAAAAACAAATCATCATAAAGTATCGTAATTTCTCAGAAATCACCAATACTTTTTGAATAATTAAGGAAGATTAAAATTCCTAAATAAATGCTGAAATAACAAAAGATTCAACAGAATTAATTTTACTCAAAGTAATTATCAACACCACTGAATAAATACGGTTAGCTTACCTAAATCGCTAAAATTTTATATCTAAGATTTTAAATCAGTTAAATTATTTAAGTTTCAAATTAGTCACTTTATCTTCAATATTTCGTATTAAATACTAATGCTTATTTGAAAATATTTAATCAATATTTTGAATCTGCAAAATAAAAATAAAATAACATAACAACCGATTTCAAGCGTCACGGAATTCATCAAGTTGTTCTTAAAAAAAAAAAAAAAAAAAGTATATATAAATGAATAGTAAATTGATATATTTTCAGATAACCATTTGTAACACACAAACTTAAATATTTAGATTGTTTAAATAACAGCTGAACTAGATTTTAAAATAAACTAAATAATTGTATAAAGTACTAGTATTAAGAATTAATGAATCATTTTACTATTATGTTATGAAAATTATTGAAAATCATCAACTTTTCCTTTAAATAACTGCTTGGAATCTTGGAAACCTAGGATTTGGTACGGTATTTTAAATAACTGCTATTTTTAAAACTCAGTACACATTGCAGGTATAAATACAAATATACTTAATATTAAATATTATGAAAAGTAACTAACTCAAAGCATTTAATTAATTATTGTTAAATATTTCAAAATTATACATTTTTTTATTGTAACTGATAAACATTAACAAAATTTTTCATTTTCTTAACAATCAATAAGTCTAAAATTTCAGTTTTATTTGATATTATTTTCTGAAAATAAATGAAAATAAGGGATTTATTATTAAAATTACCTTCCTAAATTAGCAAAAATATTAAACAATTTAAGAATTATTATTTTTGCACAAAAAATATATCATTTTAAGATTTCACTTTTCTTATTACTGATATATAACTAAATAAATTATATAACGCAATTGTAATATATAATAATTCAAATTTATTCAAAAATAGGATTTATCTTTAATTTTATTCATTATTATACATTTTTTTAGTATAAAAAAATACCTGGAAAATAAAGCCAATCAGACAATATAATGAATAAATAAATTGAAATTTAGAAAACAACTTCTATAAACATTTCAGAATTTTACACAATGTTTGAAACAATTAATGTGAATCCTTAGTAACATTTAAATATGCACAGCACACAGATAAATTTGAATATAAACAGCTAAATTTGATTATTATTATTTCGTAAGAATACTTAAAATATGCACAGAACAATTAATTAAAATTTGATATTCGATAAAAATTAAAAATTTATGTACCACTACAAAAAATATTTTCTTGTCATTACAGTGCTTATTTCTTAAAACTTTAAGACTATAACACCAGTAGCTCCAGTTATGCCATACATAAAAAAAAAAGAAGAAAAAAAAGAAAAAACTAGTAAGATGTGTCCACTACCAGACTTTCTTCTGTATAACTTTACACAAATTCCCGAGCAAAATTGTATCGAATATCTATAGATTAATAATTTTGCAAGAAACCTATCTTGTTTACTAGAAACAATAATTAAATTAACGAATTTATGGATTCAGCATTAGAAATAACTGTTGAATGTACTAACTGTACTTATAAAACAAAATGCTGTTTATTCCAACAAGAACAGATATAATAAAATCTTGGGATAATAAAAAACTTAATAATACATATACATTTTTTCAAATAAAAATTTTCTTTTATTCACACACTGTATAGAATCAAATAGTGTGAACATGTGGAACGTTTTTTTTTTTTTTTTTTTTTTTTTTTTTTTTTAAATCTAATCTTATACAATTATAAAGCAGGGAGAAATCAAAGATTATAACAGATTAATCATCAATTAAATATTATTTCATAGTATTTTCAATGAAAAAGATTTGAAGCGTAAAAACCTATCATGAAATTTAAATTTATTTGTTAATTTAATATTATGAAAATTTTAATTAATTAATGACTTTTTAATTATATAGTACGCAATTTTACTGTAATCTATATACCCGGTGTTCCAGCAAGACTGTCCAAACGCTAGGTCCTATTCTTGAAATACATACAAATACCCAAATAACTGCATCTCTATAACAAAGAGTTTTCGAGAAAAACGCGACAGAAAAAGTATCATGCCACATACGGTGTACGGAAAAAATGTATTGGAAACACTAACACTGGTATTTGCATATATATTTATACGTGAAGACGTTCAAAATTTCTACCAATCGTATCAAGACATGTTTGCCTGCGCCGTAGACGAGCTAACTGAACACGATGCATGTTTAGTCAGATTAAATATATTGTTACAAAATTGTAAATAATTGTGTTTATTTCTGTATAAATTCTTTCAAAGAGGCTTAGTAAGTTGATAAAGTGCTAATTTTGTGCATTTCTAGTCGTTTTAGCGTTGAAATAGCCTTATTTTTCCCTTAAAAACGCATTAAAAAGCCCCAGTAATGCAGGTAATGGATTTGGCGCCAAATTTGGCGACTTTTTCCCACCTTGGCGATTTTTTGGCGACCTTGGCGAGAAAATCCTTATATGGGATATACCAAATATGGAAGCTGTAAGTTGATTGGTTGACCACTTTCTAGAGTTTTCTCGAAAAATCTGGGTTCCATGGAACAGTATATAAGGAAGCGCTTTCTCGCCAAGGCAGTCAGTTCAGTTCAGGTTCTCAGCCAGCTTCGCTAGTACTTGCATTGCTCTTGAGCCTCTTTGGAAGAGACTTGCTTTATGTGTAATTGCTATACAGTTTGTACTGTGGATCTGCTATTGACTGCTGTTGTTTAAGCTGTGTTTACTGTTTGAATTGAAGCTGATACTTGGTTTATAGACCTGTACTTTTCTGGAACTTTCTGTGAATAAATTACTGAACTTTGGAAGTTTGACCTTTCATTCTCGGACAACTCACGAACCCCCAAGTACGCAACAATATGTCTCAATATTCCCATACTGGAGTGTATTACTATTCGAAAATTATTTATAGCTACTAGATGCAACCTTTTAAATGCTATTCAAAGCACGACTTGATGTCGTGAAACGGAGCACGCAAGTCTGGATATGCACAGTGGTTATCTTTAGCACCTTCGTCGAAAAAACCTGTACAAATGTTTTATGTTTCATTGCATCGGTATCACGTCATATTTTAGCATTTGTCTCAAAAAATATTTGTTGTAGAAATATAATTAATTCGTCATTTTTTATGTACTCAAAATGAGAAATTTGGGTGTACAGATTTTGACCAGCCTTACGGTGACACCCTGCCTAATAGAAGAATAATTTATTTATTACTATTGAACTACTTAAGAATCAAAAACACTCATTAAAATATTCTCAAAATTTTCTATCTAACTATATTTCAATGTATTTATAGGACTTTAAATTTTAAACTACATCTTTCAAAAGAATTTTTCAAACCTTTCTCCCTTCTATTTTCACATATTTTACATACGCACAAGCGTTCATTAAATTCTTTCTCGTAGCTTGTCTTATGATATATGGAATTTTTAATTATAATCTGCTCTTAATATATCTCACACTGATTATCCTACTTTCAGCTTCCCACAAACAATGTCAAAAGTGAATTAATATTGGAAGGTAAAAGCCGTCTGAGTTTTAAATTTATGTGCTCTTTTTGTTTTGGAGTTAAATATTACGGAGTTCTAGCTTAATGATACTACGTGCTTTTAAAGTTAAAAATTGCGTTTTCTTACTTTTAATTACATTGTTTTGAGATGGCGCATACTTTAAAATTTTATGAGCGTTTTAGAGAAGAGGCCGATTAATGCTTATTACTATGCTTTTTAATAAAACTTCATGGACGATATAACCCATAAAGATTATGTCTTACATTATGTATATTATAAAAGTCAAAAGCGTCATACTAAAAGTAAATTTTATATTTTACAAATATTAAATATATATATATATATATATATATATATATATATTGAATGAAAATGTATAGGAATAAAAAATATTTTAATAATATCTGTAATAAATAAAACTAATAAATAAATTTTTTTTAAATATTTTACTGTTTGGGTTTGTCATGTATTTTAATTAAAATTTTCTAAATATTGATTAATACTGTATAAATTAATTAAACGTATTACAAGAAATCGATAATGCATAGTTTTTGTCTGTTTTAAGAAGTAATAATTTATTTCTATCACAGCAAATAATAAAAAGTAAATAAATCAATAATCAATGATCACTATTTTAAATAAATAAATAAATAAATAAGACAGTTTACCTGATAGTTATATTAAAAGTAAAAAATATTTAAAGTGTTACTCATATTATTAGACTCGAAAAAGAGTTGGAAGGGGGGAGAGGAAGGGATTTGGCAAAAACGAGATTTTTCAGTAAAATTTGGCTTATAGAAGTTTAACCCTTTATTTACCGCATTATGATACACACAAAAAATGTGTTTAAAACATATATTTTTAGTTAGTAAAGTGCATTATTTAAAGATATGTATGTTAAAATTTATGCATATCACCTTATCATAATAATTAATGAGAATTTTGTAAAGTTGTACTTTAGTGGTACACAGAGGTCGAACAAATTATTTCGACATGAAAAAAGTGTAGAGAAATGTTTACTCTTTATGTTCCTCATATTTTTTCTAAGATTAGTGGGGCATTCTTGAAATAATATAGGAATTAATTATAACACACATGAAGATCATGAAAAATATCAAGCAAAAACAGCAAATGCACTCCATATAATCCTTTATGGAATAAAAATGGCTATATGTATCGTCTAATGCTTAGTGAGATTAAAGGGAGGTACGTATGTTCCTTTCTTATAAATATATTTGACATTTCTTCTATAAATTCGATTTTATACTCTTTTTAAAGTAATGGTACTTTAAAGTACCGTCAGTAGATAAAGGGTTAAAACGACTGTGTCTTCTGGAGTATATTTAAAAAAAAAAATGGTTGTTTTGCAAGTTTTGTTTTTTGGAAATACGGTGACTTTACAAGGGGCAAATTTGAAATTCCCTTTTTTGGAGTTAAATTTGCCTTGGGGAATTTGTGTTAGTTTCTTTTGCGAATTTCGGTGTGTGGGTTGAATACTTGCATCAAACACCAACTGTGACGGGATTCTCTGAAATCCGCCTCCCCATTTCCCCCTACAGGTGTTGGGAAGGAAAAAAACCACTTTTCTAAGCGTTAATTTGTTCCGAATCAAACTCAGGAAGACATTTTTTTTCATATGTCGGTGTGCTATAAGAGGTACTATAAATGTATTTAGCAAACTGGCAGCCTCTTCTGCTTTGGGGTCGTGGATGGGGCAAAAAACTCGTTTCCGAATGTAACGTTCTTCTAAATTATCTCAGAAAGGCGATATTTTGAAATATAGGTTGGTTATGTGTGCCTAACACACATTAATAAGGAATTTAGCGAAAGGTTCCCTAATTCGCTTTTAGCGGGATATAGGGAAAAATACATGCAGGGCTTGGTGCTGAACATTGGTGCAGAACTCATAACACTATTAATGAAACTAAATTTTATTCTTCTTAAACTAACGATTTTATAGGTAGAGAGAATTTTTAAACAAATACTGGTATGAGTTCTGCTCTAGTGTTCCATCCCTGATTCAAATGTAATTTTGTTTCAATTTATCTCAGGAAGGTGATTTTTTGGTGTGTGAATGTGCTATGTGTTCGCAGTATCCATTATAAAGGATTTACAAAAATGTCCTCTCTTTTTTCCCACTTTGGGATCAGGGGGACAAAAAACCCGTTTCCAAGCGTAATTCTGTTCCAAATTATCTCAGGAAGATGATATTTTGGTGTGTGTGTTTGTTATACGAATCACTGATTGCAGAAACGAGACATGTCACGAAAACCAAATTTTACAGGAGACACAAAAAACTGTTTTTACAAATTTTGCGTGAATTTAAAATTCTGAAATATGTACACAGTATCTTTATTGCTGTCTCTATCACAAATATTACATTTTAATCAAAATTCATTAATACATATTACGTCCATGGCGATCAATTTTACACTTAGAACAGCTCTCTTTTTTCCACTAAACACCCATTTTTTCTTCATATGTTCCAGTAATTCTCAAAAATCATTGCCTTACTTCCAATTTCTTCATTAAAAATCTGTGTACTGCTTTATACAACGCGGTATAAGTAGAATAAACATTAAAAAAAAAAAAAAAAATACTAAAATATACTTAACTACAGTGTTTGGTAAAATTCTTAATGAGTTGGTCATTCATAAAGTTGCATCCAAAAAGTACATACTTTCTCTTCCAGAATGATCTGTTTTAGAATTTTAAGGTCTTTCATTTTATTTATGTTTTATTTAGGATTTTTCTGCAGTTATAATTTCGTAGACAGTATTTTAAGAAGACAAGAATCTTTATTCTTTTTCAAACAAAATAGGTTGAAGATGAATCCACCAATAAACTCAGACGTTACAATAGAACCGGGATTTTTGGAAGAACATTCAAAATAACTATACAAAGAAATAAAAATTATTTCCAGTCTTTGATGGGCAAGCTCCCTGATTAAAGTGACGTGGTACTACTGACGTAGTAAGTAGGAAATTAGTGCTAATAGTCAAGAACTATTGAAGAATTGACTATGATCACTGTGGACTTGACAGCTACGTTTGAAGTATTTGCTACTGTATTGAACTCGTCGAGAGTATACATCCTATAATTATTTTTTAATTTCCTCTTCATCATCTAAATTTTCGGACGGAAGGTAGGTAGGCGTGACCCCTCATTGGAAAAAAAATAACTTTGATTTTCTTAAAAATCTTGAGTTCCACCAATGCCATTATAGTCCGAATGAATGCGGGGATTTGTTCTGTCCCCGCAGTTGTCACAAAAAAGATAGATGTCCTCAACTTCGGAGGAGTGGAATCCTTAATTTCGTGCAAGAGATATTACATCATCAGGATATTTTCTTGCAACTCCCCGTGATAAACATAACTTGTTATGGTATTGACACGCTAATTACGATTATTGAAGCTGTTGACAACAAAACGTTGGTAGTAATAGAAATCCTTAACAGGTGTTTTAAGTAAATCAAAAAACGCCATAAACTCAAAACAAAGTCTTAAAACTTTGCTGCGCTCAGTTTGGGAAGAAGCAACAGTTTATTTATTATCTTGAAGTCCAATGAAAAATTCTTACGGAAGTAGTCCCAGTAGAGTTTATATTACTTTCCCTTGAAAATATGGATATATTTTCAAAAATAAATAATGTATTGCTTTGGCTGTGAGGTTTCACGCTAAGTACTTTGTGAACCTTGAAGAATACTGCGACTATTTCAAAAAAAGGACTCAATGTGCCCATGTGTCGAAACACAGGCTTAAGAGTCATAGCATTCACACTATAGGTCATACCTCTTAAATCATTTAGTGATTCACCCTTTGCCAGTAAGTTAACAATTCACTCACCTGGTTTCCTGCTAATGCTACGTACATTTAAAAAAGCTATTCTGCATGCTTGTAGATGTTGTTGCTGAACAAGAATATGACATATTATCAACTTAACTTTCGGCTTACGTTGGTCATCTGTCTTTGAACTTCTGAGGCATCACATTTGGATAGAAGACAGTTACATCAGCCAGAGAGAATGACGTAAGAAAAACCCGAATGACCCGTCACTTTCATTTCATTGAGAACAGAAAGGAGTCATGTCCAGGACATGACTCTTTTCTGCCAAAAACTATTTTTGTAGATGTTGTTGCTGAACAAGAATATGACATATTATCAACTTAACTTTGGGCTTACGTTGGTCATTTGTCTTTGAACTTCTGGAGCCTCGCATTTGGATAGAAGACAGTTACATCAGCCAGAGAGAATGACGTAAGAAAAACCCGAATGACCCGTCACTTTCATTTTATTGAGAACAGAAGGGAGTCATGTCCAGGACATGACTCTTTTCTGCCAAAAACTATTTTTGTAGATGTTGTTGCTGAACAAGGATATGACATATTATCAACTTAACTTTGGGCTTACGTAGGTCATTTGTCTTTGAACTTCTGGAGCATCGCATTTGGATAGAAGACAGTTACATCAGCCAGAGAGAATGACGTAAGAAAAACCCGAATGACCCGTCACTTTCATTTCATTGAGAACAGAAAGGAGTCATGTCCAGGACATGACTCTTTTCTGCCAAAAACTATTTTTGTAGATGTTGTTGCTGAACAAGAATATGACATATTATCAACTTAACTTTGGGCTTATGTAGGTCATTTGTCTTTGAACTTCTGGAGCATCGCATTTGGATAGAAGACAGTTACATCAGCCAGAGAGAATGACGTAAGAAAAACCCGAATGACCCGTCACTTTCATTTCATTGAGAACAGAAAGGAGTCATGTCCAGGACATGACTCTTTTCTGCCAAAAACTATTTTTGTAGATGTTGTTGCTGAACAAGAATATGACATATTATCAACTTAACTTTGGGCTTGCGTAGGTCATTTGTCTTTGAACTTCTGGAGCATCGCATTTGGATAGAAGACAGTTACATCAGCCAGAGAGAATGACGTAAGAAAAACCCGAATGACCCGTCACTTTCATTTCATTGAGAACAGAAAGGAGTCATGTCCAGGACATGACTCTTTTCTGCCAAACACTATTTTTCGAATAATTTTTTTCGCCTGTACAGAACTGAAGGATAAGTTTCCTTTTTATAGAAAATATGCGTCTACATGTTAGGAACATACTGGTGGCATTAACTCATTCTCGATAAAAATTGGACTTGTCCCCTTTCTGCAATCAGCGGCTCACATGTGTCCAACAGACTCTTTTAAGGAATTTTTCGAATTTTTCAACTTTTACCCACGTGTCGAACGCTTTACATTTTGATGCTTACAAGTTAAAAAACACGTTCACACAACAAATTATAAATAATAAGTATCCCCATTTTTCTTTAAAATAATATTTTTTAAATTTCTTTTAATGATCACTTAAAATACTACGCTAGGTTAGCATTTTAATAAAGAATATTTTAAAGTGAAGTTCTCGATATAATCTTTCGAGAAAAATATATTTTAGTGCAATAATCAAAATACATCTAAATAACCTTAAAATAATTTCATAGCTACAGCAATAGCAACAACGATAACAAATAAATAAATAAATAAATAAAATAAAATAAATAAATACAATAGAATAAAAAATATTTTATAAATTTGCAAAAATTTTCTTTAATGATTCGCTTTAGTTTTACATGTATAAATATTAGACAAACTTTGTTAAATTCGATGTGATATTATGGTGTAATTTTTTTTATTTATTTACTATCGTATTTCTAGTAAATAAAATTAAAAGTTTAACATTAAATATATATACACGTATATGTATGTATATATATATGAGCACATTTTGTATTCTATTCTTGAGCACATTTTGTATTCTATTTATTCAGTATTCTATTCTGACTTTTTAACCAATTCTTTCCTTTTTAAGCATAATACATTTTTCGGAGAGGATAGAAGTAATATGATTTTATGTCAGCGCTTTCCGAAAGAGAAAAAAACAATTGATCAATTCGAGTTACTTTTCATTCGTTTATCTTATTGAAAGGCAATATTTCATGCTTAGTGAAATGTGTTCAAATCATTAAGCTTCTGTCACTAACTGAAAATAAGTAAGCCACTTTCGACAACACAAGCGTATTCTATTCTGACTCGCCGGAATTGAACTCAAGTCATCCAAACAGCAAGTGACGGTCAATCGTACTCAGTGATACCACTCAGTACGATTTCACTTTTAAAGTAGTTAGTTAGAAATTCCAAATCATTCTCAAACGAAATTAACCATTTTTACTACTCTTATTCCCAAAATAAAATTATGGAAACTAATGAATCTTCCTAATGAATCAATATTGATTTAAAATCGGGGTAAATACTTGAAAACCGATCCAATATAACAACATTGTAGTAGCTTAAAATTCCAATAACTTTTGAGAAATGGTGTCCTCCGCTTTTCTGAAGAGTCTCCGGAAACCAAAACCCACCAGCTGAATCTTCCATATTTTTAAATGAAAATTTTATAAAATATTGTTAAAATATTGCTCTTTTCTATGCTCAATTTTTTGAATGAAAGATTTTACTTAATATATTAATTTTTAAAAAAAGAGAGAGAGAGAAAATATTTTTTAATTAACCTTCGAAACCCATGTAACCTAAGGCTCCTATATATACGAGCTAGCGCATCAGGCATTTTGTTGCCTTAGGGTTGTCACATGTACCCAGCGCTTTTCTCTGACAAACAAACCAAAAACATTTTTTTTATTGTCTTACGTTACTTTAGAGTAACTTATTTTATTATATTTCACATTTTTAGCTAAGTAAACTATGATATGGAAGTTTGTTTAGCGATAAACTGCTATAATCATTCAAGAAGTGAATATAAAGTGTTCACAGACCTTCTATTACTGTGTATTTGAGTTTTGGCGACATTTTGTAAAAGAAACATAAACCGACCTAACAACACATCGTACATCCGTAGGATATCCTCAGAATAAAATGACATCCTGAGAATGAACTGTGAAAAAAGTGTGTTTTTAGGAATATTATTGTTGCTTATTGCTCTTATCTTGCTCTTAGCTTCAGATCAAGATTTCTTAAAATCATTAGGGAAGCGATAAGGACGCCAAGCGGGAATGCTCTCCTCTTCGGAGGCAAAAAAATGGCGGTGATGCGCCGGCCTATTATTTTATTTAGGGGCTCTAATGTAACCACTTGATTTAACGTTTTACGTAATTTATAATTTCAAAATTGTTTTCTCTCTTGTGTTTACAATTTTAAATAATTTATTTATATTCCTATTATATTCCTCTTATTTTATTTGCAGAAAAGTAAACTATTATAATTTCTCACGATCTTGCAAGTCTTTGTGATAACACTTACGTAACTTAAGTCAAATATTTAATTATCCTCAAGCGATAGTTTAAAATCAACAATCCTAGGATATTATTGACATAATTGTCTTTTGAAACTTAATTATGCGTGTAATGTAAATAGTAAATTAAAAATCTAAAGGTTCTATATATTGATTTGAGTAATCAACGTATTTTAAAGGTTATTGACATTGCTTATGCTCTAGAAGGCAAATTTTGTGGATGAATGAACACTAGCAAACATAAAATTAAAACATTTTCAAATCAAAAGAAAAGAAAGATGTGTTCAAAAAGGGTATTGTAGTTGTTCATTGCTTAGTAAAATTACAAAAACCTTTTTAAATAATATTCCTATAACTAGATTTTTGTTATTATTTTTTTAGCATATACTTAGTAAATAAAGAAACTTTCTATTCATGGAATCAACTAGATTGGAAAATATCTAGCCTGTTCAGCAGACAGCACATGAAAAATAAATATAAATACAAAGAAAATACATTTGAATACTGAAAAGAAGAATTAGAAATTTTAAGATCAAATATGTTATTCT